>CALYLW010002802.1:0-28880 GCA_944989445.1 Ampullaceana balthica | reverse complement strand
ATGTCCCCGGGCGCCACGTTAGGGGGCGCCAAAATGAGTATTAAAAGTCATTATTTAATTTTCTTTTGATGCAAACTAATGTATCCAAAATACGTCTGCAACATTGAATTTTGGAGCTCCGAAAATATCTTCATTACAAATCAGTTGGCAAGCATGATTTTGGCGCCCCCATTGAGCGTTAAGGGGCGCCATTCTACTCATAAATAAATGACACATCCACAATGTAGGATTGCTGATGGCGATTTAAATTTTTTAAAAAACTGTGAGTTGCTGGGAGTGAGAGTAGGGGAGCAGTAAGAGACAAAGGTGATTCTATTAATAGAACAGAGACGACACTAAAAGCCACCAAAATGACCAAGAGAAGAAAAAGGTGTGGTTTAAAGCAGCGGTTCTCAACATGTGGTCCGTGTACCACTAGTGGTCCGCAAAGATGTGTCTGGTGGTCCGCGAGCGAAGCATTAAATTTACGCACTGTATGATTCATCGAGAAAGACTAACAAGTAAAAGAAGTAACGCAGACTTAAAATGTATTTTTGATCTGGCCTAAATAGCTTTTAAATTTTATCAAGGCTCGTCTTTTAAATTCTCGTTTCTTTGATTTGTTATGTGTACTGACGTAAGAGAGTTTCTTGTAGAGAAAAATCAAAGCTTGTTGATCATTTGAACCATAGCTTATGGGCTATGGGTTGTTGTTATGGCTTATTTGGCTGAAACTTTTGAAGAACTCAATAAACTTAATTCAACTCGGCAAGGAAAGCAGACACAATATATTACTCTCAGTGACAAATGTGTCCGCTTTTACGAAAAAGCGTGATCTTTTGAAGATAGGACTATTTCAAGGTAACTTTGACATGTTTGATCAATAATACGAAATCTCCGAGAAACCAGAAAATGTTGAAATAAATAAGCAACTGTTGATAAATTTGATTTCTGGTCAAATTTCATCAATGCAGGGCCAATTTTAATTCTGCTTTGGTGATTTTTAACGTTCAGTGGTTTTTCGTGGGTTTCCAGTCCTAATCTCGCACACATTGCCTCATCAAATAAAATTAACAACATCGTAAATAAACCAATTCATTGAACTCAGTAGCGATACTACTTTGAATATGTTGCATCAGAAAGTGGGCTTAATGACATTTTGGAGTACTCGGAAACAGTCTCAGATAGCTTTTAAAATACTTTTACCCTTTGCAACTTTGTGAAAGTGGATTTTCTCCATTGCTTACAAAAAAACGAAAACATCGTTTGTACTAAATAAAATAATATAGCAGTCTTTTTAATACAAAACTACTGTTTATGACTTAACGTTTTTTGTATAGTGAGCAAGTAGAATTATATAAGAAGGCTATGAGACTAATATAAATGACATTTGTTCTTTACAAAAGAAAGCCATTACAATATTGTTTTTGGAGCACGCAAAACGTAGCAAAGCTAGAGAAAACAACAAAGGCGTACGGCATGGAAATCAATGCAGAAAAGACCAAGGTCATGGCAAATAGTAAATTCACAAGTGAGATTCGGATAAACGGGCAAAAACTTGAAGAAGTCTCCACCTTCAAATATCTAGGGGCCATAATATCCGACGAAGGCTCAAAGTCAGATATTCTTGCCAGAGTAGCCCAAACAATGGCAGCATTGAGTAAATTAAAGCACATCTGGCAAAGTAAGAAGCTTTCCTGAGAACAAAGATCCGGCTAATGCGCTTTCTGGTGATGTCGGTCTTTTTGTATGGTTGTGAGGCGTGGACGCTCACTGCAGATCTCCAAAGAAGAATCAATGCGCTGGAGATGAGATGTTTCAGAAAGTTATTGAACATCTCCTACACAGCGCAAATCACAAACGAAGCGGTCCGCAACACAATAAGTACTGTCATTGGTCCCTACGAGGACCTACTCACATCAATTAAGAAGAGGAAATTACGATGTTACGGACACGTGACAAGAACTGGAGGTCTCGCAAAAACTTTATTGCAAGGCACAGTCCAGGGAGGAAGGAAAAGAGGCGGACAAAAGAAGAGATGGGAGGACGATATCAAAGAGTGGACCGGCCTGTCATTCAGCGACTCTCAAAGGGCAGCACAGGACCGGGACAAATGGCGTGTGTTAGTGAGCAGTTCACGATGGTGCCCCAACGACCCAACAACGGGTTATGGGATAGTTCAAGTTCAAAATTAGCATACTAGTATAGTTTTACTAACTAACGTGTATATTACAAGTGGTCCTTGAATCTCAAAAGGTTGAGAACCACTGGCTTACAGAATGGTTAATTCGCGTCCCTTTGCTGCATGATGTGACTCTTTTTAAAAAGAAAAATCTTACGTCCCCCATCCCACTGTGGAGGGAGTAAAGTGGTGGAGGGAGGGAAAGTCTCTCCTCTCACGGGCTTGTGTCGGTGTGTCAAAGCAAGTTGGATTCCTTTTATATGAAACATCAGACATCGCCTCTCTTTCCTTTCTCTCTGTGATCAAACTTGATCAGTGTGATCCACTGTTAGAAAAACACTTACAACATGCCAGAGAAAATCAAGGTTCAGTATCTTATTTATCACCGGAAATCCAGAATGAATTTATCCACCTACTTACATCGACTGCAAGGAATCAGCTGTTTAGTGAAATCACAAAAAACAAGTACTAAAGTATCTTACTTAACTCAACACCCGATCTAGGACAACGGGAGCAACTTTCTCAAGTCATCATATTTGTGGATGTGGATTTTTTAAAACTTAAAAAAACAAACAACATCAAACAATAATTTTTAGGTTTTATACAGATACATTCCAAAGACGCAGCAAGCCTTGAAAGAGTTATCGTAGATAAACTGGAATCTAATAACATACCTCCATCCGACTATCGGTCACAATGTTATGACAATGCTGCTGTAATGACAGGGCATATATCCGGCCTTCAACAGCGAATATGTGCCAGAAATCACAAAGCATTGTTCTTCAACTTTGACAATCACAGCTTAAACTTAGCAGGAGTACACTCAGGTAAATAGGATCCAGTTGTTATCACGTTTTTGGAACAGTTGAAAGTATAAATTTTTGTTTCTCTCATTCAATAAGTCGTTGGGAAAAAATTAAAAAGAGTTCTGCCAATCGCAATGAAGAGGGAGTCTGAAACACGCTGGAGTGCACGATCAGAAGCTGTTAAAGCAATTTATGAAGGACTAGATGAACTGGTAGGGTTGTTGGAAAAATTATCAGAACATACAAATATGAAGCCTGACACAAGAAGTGATGTAGAAACTTTGCTGGCAGGTATATTAAACTTTAAATTCCTAGTTTTGTTAAATTTCTGAAACATCATATGTACTTACGAAAATTGATCGTGTCCAGAAACGGTTACAGAATCCTACTGTGAATTTCAAGGAAGCAGCATCTAATCTTGAATCGCTTGAGCAAGAAATTGTCAACATTCGTGATAATTTGAGCCAGGTTGTGGTAGACAATGGAAAGGAAGATGCACAATTTGCGGAATCGAGGTTGACAGAAGGATTAGACGACATCGGAGGATGCCTGGAGAATTAACAAGAGATGCAGGACTTTCTGCAGAAGAATAGATTGCACGTGATATGAGCCGCGTAATTGATAAGACTCCAACTTGAGATATCAATACGCTTTTGACGTCTAAAATATCTAAACAACAAATTTGGATTTTTACTAGACGTCAAAACTCTTCTTGCTGAGACAAAAATCGATACACTTCGTTAAAATTGCTTAGATTTTGCTAATTTATACGACACTGACGTCAATGGTCACGAATTGTGCACAGAAATCAGAGGCTGAAAAATGCTAGTCAGTACCCGGACTGAAATCTACCAGAAACTCCTTTGGATCCTCTTGGTTTTATTGTTTCATATGGATATGATTTATTTCCGAATCTGTGCATTTCACTTTTATACTTATAACAATTGCTGTTTCAACCGAAAGCTGTGAGCGGTCCTTCAGCAAACTGAAGCTTATTTTGTCATATTTACGTGCTTCAAAGGGACAAGATCGTCTGGGTGATCTTTCTCTCCTTAGCATCGAAAGAGAAACACTTGAGAATATTAAATTTGACAACGTGATTGACGAGTTTGCAACATTCAAATCAAGGAGAATAATTTTTTTTTGTAGACTATGTCTAATTGTACAATTAGTAGAGTTTTTTTTCTTTCAAATAAATTGTTTACAATCATATAGAGAATTATTAGTCTGTATTCTATTTCATTAAAGTACCAGAAGCTTCGAAAATGAACCATATAAACCGTAAAATTTCAAATTTTTCTTTGGGGGCTCAGTAACCCCTAGGATCGTTCGTTCCGACAAGGGGGCGCAGATTTTGTGTCATGTCCCCGGGCGCACATGACCCTAGCTACGCCACTGTAACTACATGTAGTGTTAGGTACCCATTCGGAGCGGGGGTGACTCAGGGACGCCCTAGGCCCTTGGGAACAAACCCTTGCCTTTACACGGATTCGAACCCGTGACCATCGGTACGACAGTCCAGTGCGCTGCCACTCGACCACCACGTACTGTAATTCATGTGGTTGTTTATGATATGAATGTTTATTAAATACTTATATGTTCGTTGATTATATGGCATCCGTCCGTCGTCACGGGACGATGGCTTTGACCCCTGCTCCTCCTGTTCGTTATTATCTTCATGTAAAGAGCTGTGAGCCCAGTTCCTTACTGGGATACAGCGCTGTGAGCCCAGTTCCTTACTGGGATATGGCGCTGTGAGCCCAGTTCCTTACTGGGATACGGTGCTGTGAGCCCAGTTCCTTACTGGGATATGGCGCTGTGAGCCCAGTTCCTTACTGGGATACAGCGCTATATAAAGTATCAAAAGTATATATAAAGGATTTATTATTATTTATTATTTACAACGTTTTATATATTAGAAGAGTTATCTTGTGTTAATTCTTGTCTTTGGTGAGCGACTGTTAACAGTGTTACAGTGTTACAGCTCAAGGCCGATTGACTGTTACAGTGATACAGCTCATGGATGAGTGACTGTTAAAGCTCATGTCTGAGCGACTGTTACAGTGTTACAGCTCATGGATGAGCGACTGTTACAATGTTACAGCTCATGGATGAGTTAATGTTACATCTCATGGCTGAGCGACTGTTACAGTGTTACAGCTCATGGCTGAGCGACTGTTACAGTGTTACAGCTCATGGCTGAGCGACTGTTACAATGTTACAGCTCATGGATGAGCGACTGTTACAATGTTACAGCTCATGGATGAGCGACTGTTACAATGTTACAGCTCATGGATGAGTGAATGTTACAGCTCATGGCTGAGCGACTGTTACAATGTTACAGCTCATGGCTGAGCGACTGTTACAGTGTTACAGCTCATGGCTGAGCGATTGTTACAATGTTACAGCTCATGGATGAGTGAATGTTACAGCTCATGGCTGAGCGACTGTTACAATGTTACAGCTCATGGATGAGTGACTGTTACAGTGTTACAGCTCATGGCTGAGCGACTGTTATAGTGTTACAGCTCATGGCTTAGCGACTGTTACAGTGTTACAGCTTGTGACTGAAGGCATCAAACAAGGTTTATAAATGCTTACATCTTGATTGATATATCCACAATAAGTGGTTGAATTATGTGAAGCTCTGTTGGTCCGGCTAATTGCTGGGGTTCAGCACTATACAAGTGATCAAATTATTACTATTACAGCTATGTTTATATTCACCCCCCCCCTTATCTTTTAGTTGAAATGAGTCAATTAGCCGAATTGTCCCAATTTATTTTAGCTCAAACAGCTAAGGGGAGGGGGGGGGGCTCCCATGTGTCGTTGGGACATTTGAAAACACTATCCTGGGTATAATGTCACATGAGTGTAATTTACCCCCCCCCCAGAACCCCAGACCTGGCTAGCTTTATGCCCCCCACCCCAAAGTCATATAACATTAAATCCATTCTCATTCTTCTGTCAAGTCAAATAGTGACGAAATATTTTTTATTGAGTCCAGTAAAGTGTCATCCAGCAGTATCCACGAATATAGAACAAATAACTACAAGAACTTATACATTGTAGTTCTTGCACACACATTATGTTCAACATGAACACACATTATGTTCAACATGAACACACATTATGTTCAACATGAACACACATTATGTTCAACATGAACACACATTATGTTCAACATGAACACACATTATGTTCAACACGAACACACATTATGTTCAACATGAACACACATTATGTTCAACATGAACACACATTATGTTCAACATGCACACACATTATGTTCAACATGCACACACATTATGTTCAACATGAACACACATTATGTTCAACATCCACACACAATTTGTTCAACATGCACAATCATTATGTTCAACATGCACTCAGAACGTATATATTGTAGTCTATGCACACACATTATGTTCAACATGAACACACATTATGTTCAACATGAACACACATGTTCAACATGCACACACATTATTTTCAACATGCACCAACATTATGTTCAACATGTACTCATAAACGCACATGCACACAGAAACGCATTCACAAAACACACAGGAGCGGAAGTCAATGAAACTCTCTATTGGTTGGTTTCACCCCAAAATCCACAATCTCAGCTCAAACAAAGATGGCAAGTATTTCCCAAAACATCTTTAAATCGATTTCCCCGTCTCTAAAAGGCCAATTATTTTGGGAAATGTTTGCAAACTGTACGAGAGGGAGGTGAGGGAGGTGCGGGAGGGTATTTATACCATCTTTATGTTGAAATCCCGCCAGCCTCATATTTGACTAATTCACTCTCAACTACTGACCTTTTCCCACAAAGACGCACGGCTTTAAAAAAAAAGTTTTAATTTTGTGTTGCCAGGCACAGCTATTACCGCCATCAATAAGTACATTTCACGTAGCAGCCCTCGAGAAGCAGCCTCGCTGTGAATGGAGTCGTGCAATGCGAGCGAGTCTGTCTGTTATCATAATCCACTAGATCACGTCCATTGGCGCATTTAGCGCCGACAATTGATGTGTTTTTCTGGTGATTACCACCATTGAGTCATGTCATGAGATTCAACCATTTTGGGGGCGGAGGCCATATCAAGGACACAGCCATGAATGAAGCTGCTGGGAATGCGCGTGCGTGTGGCGTGACAGGAAGCGGAACGTTTGACTTCCTGCAGATGAAATGGAAGATACTTCTTAAAAAACAAAGATAATCATCTTTCTTATTAAACATGTCGGATGGTGACACGGCTAAGTTGACAGTTGACACGGCTACAGTGAATGGTGGCACGGCTACTGTGAATGGTGGCACGGTTACTGTGAATGGTGGCACGGTTACTGTGAATGGTGGCACGGTTACTGTGAATGGTGGCACGGTTACTGTGAATGGTGGCACGGTTACTGTGAATGGTGGCACGGTTACTGTGAATGGTGGCACGGTTACTGTGAATGGTGGCACGGTTACTGTGAATGGTGGCACGGTTACTGTGAATGGTGGCACGGTTACTGTGAATGGTGGCACGGTTACTGTGAATGGTGGCACGGTTACTGTGAATGGGGGCACGGTTACTGTGAATGGTGGCACCTCTACATTAACAGGAGGCAGTCTAGTGGATATGTTATTGAATATTTCAGAATTTACTTGCAACCAACTTTAAAAAAAAATTAGTGTACACTTTAATTCTTTTGTGTTTATTTCTGAGTTGTATTCTCTCCCCTGAATGTGTAACCCACGTGGCGCATTTTCAAAATGCAGTCAATGGATATCTGGTTAAGGGCGGATCAGTGGCGTAGCGAGAAGAGGGCAATCGGGCAATTTGTTAGGGCGGCAAATGACTGGTCGTTAATTTGATTATAGGAGTGAATATTTTAAACTTAATTGATCTTTTTAATCAAAATAAAATAATAACTAAATCAGTGATAATGTATGGAAATAAAGGAACTATCCACAACTATATTATATGTGAACGATTCTACAGCCAAAATGTACAACTCCATATTGGATATAAATTCTTCTGATACTAATGCTACAGAACTGAAGAACCAAGAGACTTAAGTAATATGAGAATATGACACTGATCTTCTAGTACCTTAATTGATTCTTCAAATTTGACATCCGCTCCTGTTGTAGAAGCGAACATTAAGGTTATTATTTCAAACATGAGCTGTGTCAACCGAATGTTTCAAACATGAGCTGTGTCAACCGAATGTTTCAAACATGAGCTGTGTCAACCGAATGTTTCAAACATGAGCTGTGTCAACCGAATGCTCCGGGCGGCACTTTAATGGGGGCGGCAGATTCCTTATTGTTAATTCGTTCTTAAAAAATGAAAAACTTTAAAATAAAATTTAATGAAACAAAAGATAAGCCAAGGTAAAAAATATACAAGTTAAAAGAAATGAAGGAACTATGTTAAATTACGTGAATGTAAATGAAAGGTAACAATTAGACACGGACCACACACCAAAATACAGGTGAGAAAGGTAACAATTAGACACGGACCTCACACCAAAATACAGATGAGAAAGGTAACAATTAGACACGGACCTTACACCAAAATACAGGTGAGAAAGGTAACAATTAGACACGGACCACACACCAAAATACAGATGAGAAAGGTAACAATTAGACACGGACCACACACCAAAATACAGATGAGAAAGGTAACAATTAGACACGGACCACACACCGAAATACAGATGAGAAAGGTAACGTTAGAATGGTTTTAACGTGTATAACTAATGGGGGGTGGGGAGAGATGTTGCTTACTTCAGTGGCTTATTCTCCTGAACCGTCATTACTTTAATTTTAATGTATTTTTGTGTGTGGCATAGACAAATATAATAAACAAAATTGTTTATCTTAAATCTAACGGAATTAAAAACTGGCATAAAATAAATTTTCTATTTTTGTACACAAGCTGATCTACTCGATTCTGAAAATTCGCCTTCAAATTAGAGACATTAAGTTTAAAGTATGTCGCATGACATGGTCAAGCAAGGAGTGTTTTAATGAGCGTTTTGAACAATAAAACAATGATTACCAACCCACTTGATTTATTCAAGTTTATGAACATATTTAGCTTCGAAATTACCCTGCCAAATTACTAATGTAATGTTATTAATTCCAACATTGCTTACAACTGTCTTAACTAATGCCAGTTGCAAGAGAAGATTCTGTCACATAAAGTTATGAAAAATTATTTACCATCGATAAAAATACACCAAAATTAACTGATCTATAGATATTTTGGATGTTGAGTATTGTATGCCTCACATCAATACAACAAAAATTGTTTGCTGAGGAAAAGTAGAAAAATTGTTATTAACTAAATGAAAACTTTTCTATTTATCGCTATCATAAAAATGAATTGTGTCCTTAAGTTGAATTTAGAATAACAAATTAATCTGCTCTCTATAGCTTCAGGGAGGGGGGGGGCGGCAAACATGGGAACTGCCCGGAACGCGCATACTCACGCTACGTCACTGTGGCGGACCTGTTTATATGATTAGTGTAGAGTTGGGTGTGTGTGACACGTGACATTAGGTCTACTGGTCCATCTATGACATTAGGTCAACTGGTCCATCTATGACATTAGGTCTACTGGTCCATCTATGACATTAGGTCAACTGGTCCATCTATGACATTAGGTCTACTGGTCCATCTATGACATTAGGTCAACTGGTCCATCTATGACATTAGGTCTACTGGTCCATCTATGACATTAGGTCTACTGGTCCATCTAGGACATTAGGTCTACTGGTCCATCTATGACATTAGGTCTACTGGTCCATCTATGACATTAGGTCTACTGGTCCATCTATGACATTAGGTCTACTGGTCCATCTAGGACATTAGGTCTACTGGTCCATCTATGACATTAGGTCTACTGGTCCATCTATGACATTAGGTCTACTGGTCCATCTATGAAATTAGGTCTACTGGTCCATCTATGACATTAGGTCTACTGGTCCATCTAGGACATTAGGTCTACTGGTCCATCTATGACATTAGGTCTACTGGTCCATCTATGACATTAGGTCTACTGGTCCATCTATGACATTAGGTCAACTGGTCCATCTATGACATTAGGTCTACTGGTCCATCTATGACATTAGGTCTACTGGTCCATCTAGGACATTAGGTCTACTGGTCCATCTATGACATTAGGTCTACTGGTCCATCTATGACATTAGGTCTACTGGTCCATCTATGACATTAGGTCTACTGGTCCATCTATGACATTAGGTCTACTGGTCCATCTATGACATTAGGTCAACTGGTCCATCTATGACATTAGGTCTACTGGTCCATCTATGACATTAGGTCTACTGGTCCATCTATGACATTAGGTCTACTGGTCCATCTATGACATTAGATCTACTGGTCCATCTATGACATTAGGTCTACTGGTCCATCTATGACATTAGAACATACTTTGTACCAATAGAACAAACAAGGAACAAGTCAATAAAATGTAACAACTCAGAAACGAAACAAAGTTCAAACGTTCTATGGCTCAAGTCTGCTAGTGAAACATTTGACAATAACGTCTGCCGGGTAAATAAGTGTTTGGGTAAGAGACTAACTTCCGGAGCAGCTCATTGGATGACTCATTTTGAAGCGACTCGTTACTGCGCCAAACACTCGAGGCTCCGCTGAGGACTGAGCCAACACAATACCCACCCTAACGAGGGCCACTCGTGTTGGGGAGAGGGCTGCTGGATGTGACTTTAATGTCGTAGGTCGATTGAACTTTAGAATCAAAACATGGCGTCGCGACGTCACACAGGACAACATCACGTGCAGTGGCGTCATAAGAAACGGTGGGGAGGGGTTAGGGTGGGAGGGGTGGGGGTTGGGGTGCGGTCTTCGTTGGCCACCTTCTTGAATAGCGATGACCACATTCTTGTATTGCGATGGCCACATTCTTGTATGGCGATGGCCACATTCTTGTATAGCGATGGCCACATTTTTGTAAAGCGATGGCCACCTTCTTGTATATCGATGGCCTACAGCACTGATCCTCGCCACGTCATCATAGTAGGACAACATTCATTCAATAGCCACGTCATCATAGTAGGACAACATTCATTCAATAGCCACGTCATCATAGTAGGACAACATTCATTAAATAGCCACGTCATCATAGTAGGACAACATTCATTCAATAGCCACGTCATCATAGTAGGACAACATTCATTCAATAGCCACGTCATCATAGTAGGACAACATTCATTCAATAGCCACGGCATCATAGTAGGACAACATTCATTCAATAGCCACGTCATCATAGTAGGACAACATTCATTCAATAGCCACGTCATCATAGTAGGACAACATTCATTCAATAGCCACGTCATCATAGTAGGACAACATTCATTCAATAGCCACGTCATCATAGTAGGACAACATTCATTCAATAGCCACGTCATCATAGTAGGACAACATTCAGTCAATAGCCACGTCATCATAGTAGGACAACATTCATTCAATAGCCACGTCATCATAGTAGGACAACATTCATTCAATAGCCACGTCATCATAGTAGGACAACATTCATTCAATAGCCACGTCATCATAGTAGGACAACATTCATTCAATAGCCACGTCATCATAGTGGGACAACATTCATTCAATAGCCACGTCATCATAGTAGGACAACATTCATTCAATAGCCACGTCATCATAGTAGGACAACATTCATTCAATAGCCACGTCATCATAGTAGGACAACATTCATTCAATAGCCACGTCATCATAGTAGGACAACATTCATTCAATAGCCACGTCATCATAGTAGGACAACATTCATTCAATAGCCACGTCATCATAGTAGGACAACATTCATTCAATAGCCACGTCATCATAGTAGGACAACATTCATTCCATAGCCACGTCATCATAGTAGGACAACATTCATTCAATAGCCACGTCATCATAGTAGGACAACATTCATTCAATAGACACGTCATCATAGTAGGACAACATTCATTCAATAGCCACGTCATCATAGTAGGACAACATTCATTCAATAGCCACGTCATCATAGTAGGACAACATTCATTCAATAGCCACGTCATCATAGTAGGACAACATTCATTCCATAGCCACGTCATCATAGTAGGACAACATTCATTCAATAGCCACGTCATCATAGTAGGACAACATTCATTCAATAGCCACGTCATCATAGTAGGACAACATTCATTCAATAGCCACGTCATCATAGTAGGACAACATTCATTCAATAGCCACGTCATCATAGTAGGACAACATTCATTCAATAGCCACGTCATCATAGTAGGACAACATTCATTCAATAGCCACGTCATCATTGTAGGACAACATTCATTCAATAGCCACGTCATCATAGTAGGACAACATTCATTCAATAGCCACGTCATCATAGTAGGACAACATTCATTCAATAGCCACGTCATCATAGTAGGACAACATTCATTCAATAGCCACGTCATCATAGTAGGACAACATTCATTCAATAGCCACGTCATCATAGTAGGACAACATTCATTCAATAGCCACGTCATCATAGTAGGACAACATTCATTCAATAGCCACGTCATCATAGTAGGACAACATTCATACAATAGCCATGTGAACTTTTGGTCACATGGAAACAAAACAAGAAGAGTACAGCTTATGTACAGCTTATGTACAGCTTATGTACAGCTTGGGTACAACATGAGTACAGCTTATGTACAGCTTATGTACAGCTTGGGTACAACATGAGTACAGCTTATGTACAGCTTATGTACAGCTTGGGTACAACATGAGTACAGCTTATGTACAGCTTATGTACAGCTTGGGTACAATATGAGTACAGCTAGGGTAAAGCGTGGGTACAACTTGGGTACAGCTTGGGTAAAGAAAGAGTACAGCTTTGTTACATCATGAGTACAGCTTGGGTACAGAAAGAGTACAGCTTTGGTACAGCATGAGTACAGCTTGGGTACAGAAAGAGTACAGCTTTGGTACAGCATGAGTACAGCTTGGGTACAGAAAGAGTACAGCTTTGGTACAGCATGAGTACAGCTTGCGTACAGAAAGAGTACATTTTTGGTACAGCATGAGTACAGCTTGGGTACAGAGAGAGTACAGCTTTGGTACAGCATGAGTGCAGCTTGGGTACGGCAAGAGTACAGCGTGAGTACAGCATGAGTACAGCATGAGTACAGCGTGAGTACAGCTTGAGTACAGCTTGAGTACAGCATGAGTACAGCGTGTGTACAGCGTGAGTACAGCATGAGTACAGCATGAGTACAGCATGAGTACAGCATGAGTACAGCATGAGTACAGCATGAGTACAGCATGAGTACAGCGTGAGTACAGCATGAGTACAGCTTGAGTACAGCTTGGGTACAGCTCAGTTAACGGACTGAATCTCTGAATGTTAAGTCCCGTCACGTTCACTGCCGTCTAAATGCCACTCTTGTTGATGTCAGTGAAACTACTTCAAGTGTTTGGAAACAATCGTGTGTTGAAGGCGTCACTCAACATGTTCTCACCCTGAACAATGACACGTGAGTAACACAGTGTTGACTGCTGGATGTATGTTGACTGTTGGATGTATGTTGACTGTTGGATGTATGTTGACTGTTGGATGTATGTTGGATGTATGTTGGATGTATGTTGGATGTATGTTGGATGTATGTTGGATGTATGTTGGATGTATGTTGGATGTATATTGGATGTATGTTGGATGTATGTTGACTGTTGGATGTATGTTGGATGTATGTTGACTGTTGGAATAATGTTGGTTGATTATAGTACATAACGAGTTCATCATAGGATCCTAGATCATACTTTTTATCATACATCATAGGAGCATCCACGTTCTAGAGCAGGGGTTCCTACCCAGTGGTGCATGCACCCCCAAGGGGTGCATGAGCAGGTTCCAGGGGGTGCATGAACCATTCAGAGGAAAAAAAAGAAAAAGAGGAAGACAAAAAGAAGAAGAACAAAAAAGAAAAACTGATAATCTGAAAATGTAAACCATAAGCAATGCATGCCGCGTTAAAGGGCGCCCATATACAAACTTTTTTTAAAAATCCCTTATATTAACTTCACCGTCGTCTCTCTCTGTCTTGGGCGGGCGGAAAAACAAAAGTAAAAAATGACCCACTTCCCGTAATCCGATCGAGCTGAAATTTGGCACATGGACCCGTCTCACCTAACAATGCATCGTATCAAAATTTCGGATAAATCGAACGGACCGTAATTAAATTAATGCATTTTTAGTTTATCCTTATATAACGTATGTAATTCAAATTGAGTGTTTGTTATTGTTTTTTTTCACGTGAGTGTTCAGTCACGCGTTGACGCGACCCATCGAAGTACCGGCGTGCTTTTGTTTAAATTTTATGTGTCACGCTGAGCTCGGTCCAGCGATCGGCGACCAGACTTTTCCCCTCTCCCATCAGGGTTATGAAGCAAAGTTGAGTTAAGACAGATTCAGTCTGTAAATGTTTGTCGCGTTTGAAAATGATAAATACTGTTAGTTATGTCTCATAAGGGATTTATAGTCAAAAACTTTGTTTTTACGGGTTTGTTTTATTTACTCATTCGCTCATCGTTCTGCGCAAGTCGAAAATTGCCGGAAAAGCTTTCGCAAAATAAACAGTTCCCTCGGAATTTCGTGTTTTACATCACAGTTTTATAAAAAATAATTTACTTTTGTCATCAAATACGTCAGATATATCTCTTCCGGTGACCCTCTAACTGTTTTGAGGGGATGTAAATGTTGGGATTAAAAAAGTTAATTCCAAGCAATTATTCGTCATTGAAACCTAAAATCTTGAGTTGAGCATGAAATTCCGGTCATTAAAACATCAACTTCGTCTGTTAGAAATTTGCCTGTGACTGGTACTGTGACTGGTACTGTGACTGGTACTGTGACTGGTACTGTGACTGGTACTGTGACTGGTACTGTGACTGGTACTGTGACTGGTACCTTGACTGGTACTGTGACTGGTACTGTGACTGGTACTGTGACTGGTACTGTGACTGGTACTGTGACTGGTACTGTGACTGGTACTGTGACTGGTACTGTGACTGGTACTGTGACTGGTTCTGTGACTGGTACTGTGACTGGTACTGTGACTGGTACTGTGACTGGTACTGTGACTGGTACTGTGACTGGTACTGTGACTGGTACTGTGACTGGTACTGTGACTGGTACTGTGACTGGTACTGTGACTGGTACTGTGACTGGTACTGTGACTGGTTCTGTGACTGGTACTGTGACTGGTACTGTGACTGGTACTGTGACTGGTACTGTGACTGGTACTGTGACTGGTACTGTGACTGGTACTGTGACTGGTACTGTGACTGGTACTGTGACTGGTACTGTGACTGGTACTGTGACTGGTACTGTGACTGGTACTGTGACTGGTACTGTGACTGGTACTGTGACTGGTACTGTGACTGGTACTGTGACTGGTACTGTGACTGGTACTGTGACTGGTACTGTGACTGGTACTGTGACTGGTACTGTGACTGGTACTGTGACTGGTACTGTGACTGGTACTGTGACTGGTACTGTGACTGGTACTGTGACTGGTACTGTGACTGGTACTGTGACTGGTACTGTGACTGGTACTGTGACTGGTACGACTTTCCGATTGTCATCATCCCCTCAAAATCGTTAATACATATTAAAAAAGAGAGATATGGAACACAAAAGCCTCAGTGCTTCCACTGTCGAAAAATCCTGTGCAATGACATCATGAAGCCTGTTAGACTACGATAGCACTTGGAGAAAGTCCATCCATTCAATTCCAAGGACAGTGTTGAGGTCTTCAAGCAGAAAAGAGCTCGCTTCTTGACCTCAGGTACCTTGTCAAAGCTTGCATTTTCTTTGTCACAGAAACCTGCCCTGGAGACATCATTCAAGGTTGCATGTCTTATTGCAAAGAACAAGAAGCCCCACACTATTGGAGACCTTTGGTGAAGCCTTGTGCTCTGGAGATGGTGGAACTGATGTGTGGTCACCAGCAGAGGAAGCAGGTTGAGAAAGTTCCTTTGTCCAATGACACTATTCATTCCAGGATTAGTGACATGGCTGCAGACATTCTGGATCAAGTCTTGTGCGAGATGAGACGCAGTCCTTTTCCATTTAGCATGCAGCTGGATGAATCCACTGATGTAGCACAATGCAGTCAGATTCTTGTATTTCTTAGATAAGTTCTCAGTGGATTGCTGAAAGAGGAATTTCTCTTTTGTAAGCCACTCCTAGCTACTAACAAAGCTGCTGATGTGCTGCAGCTAGTCAAGGCATTCTTACTTGAAAACCAGTTTGACTGGACTTCGAGAATTTCTTCAATTTGCACAGCTGGTACTCCCTCCATGCTCGGTAATAAGACAGGATTTTCAGCGGTGGCAAATAAAGAAGTTTCAGATATTGTCACTACACACTGTATTCTTCATCGTCAGGCAATGACATTCAAAACTCTACCTCCAACCTTGAAGTCAGTTCTTTCTACTGCAGTCCAGGTTGTAAATTTTATCCGCTCACATGCTTTGAACCACTGCCTCTTCAAGTTGTTCTGTCAGGAGGTGAGCTCTGAGAATGAAGTTCTGCTCTACCACACTGAGGTGCGCTGGTTGTCCAGGGGACGGATACTTTCTCGGTTAGCAGACTTGAGAGTGGAGCTTGCCATTTTCTTGCAAGAAAAAGAGAGTGACCTTGCTGACAAGTTTGACTGTCCAAATTTCATTCATTACTTGGCATACCTGGCTGACATCTTCACCATCTTGAATGAGTTGAACACATCTCTCCAAGTACCTGCTGTGACTGTAATGGATGCTACTGAGATATTGCAAGCCTTTCTTAACAAGGTGCCACTATTCCAACGACGACTACAAAAGTCCAACTTGGCTAACTTTCTACTCTTGGATGAAGTTGTAATATCTGGTGCAGAAGGAAGCACTGAGGGATCACTGCCTGACAACATCAAAGGGGAAATTTCGGAGCACCTTTCAACATTGCAAAGGTCCTTTGATGGGTATTTCTGTCAAGAAATTGTTAGGAAAGACCTTTGGATTCGCAATCCTTTTCTCTGTGACATGTACAACATTGATGACAGTGACTTTGCTAAAGATGACCTGATTGATTTGAGAACCAGAGAAGTACTGAGGAGTGCCTTCAGTTGCAATACCTTGATTGAATTTTGGTGCGCCCAGCTAGACTCCTACCCACATCTAGCCAAGAGGGCAGTACTGACTCTCCTTCCATTTGCCACAACCTATCTCTGTGAAGCAGGATTCTCCACACCTTTGACGATTAAAACAAAAGAAAAGAATAAGTTGAATGCAGAGGATGACATGAGAGTTGCTTTGTCCAAAACAGTCCCCAAATTTAAATCGATGATTGATCATAAGAAACAGCATATCTCTCACTAAATTCCCTGTTGCCTATGGTCAAAAATGTTGTGTTCCTAAAATAAATATAGTTTATTATGCGTTTTCTGCAAGTTTCAAGAGGGGGTGCATGAACATTTTTGGGCAACTGAAGGGGTGCATGGACCCCAAAAGGTTAGGAACCACTGTTCTAGAGAGAATGAATAATAAGGGTACATAAATAATTAGACGTATCTCTCAAATGTCTGAGTCTGTGTTCCTAGTTGTGTAGTTGACTTACTCTGTAGAATAATATTAGACGTATCTCTCAAATGTCTGAGTCTGTGTTCCTAGTTGTGTAGTTGACTTACTCTGTAAAATAATATTAGACGTATCTCTCAAATGTCTGAGTCGTGTTCCTAGTTGTGTTGTTGACTTCTTTGTAGAATAATGAACATGAAATACAGGCGACTCATTTATTTATCTATGGGCCATGGGTCTACCTATGTGCTTTTTTATTTTGCAGCTTGCACCGATTCCAGTTAATCATTTTCTGATCACCGTGGCATGGGGAAGAGTCCAGACTCGAAGTTACTTCAGCAGTGTTTTTCCTGATCGCAGTGGCACCGCGTGTTTCGAACGGTTTAGGGAACGAACAATTTGGGTTACGAACATCAACTTTTGTCTCAGCTAATGATCGAAGGCGAGAGAGAGAGAGACAGAGAGAGAGAGAGAGAGAGAGAGAGAGAGAGAGAGAGAGAGAGAGATAGAGAGAGAGAGAGAGAGAGAGAGAGAGAGAGAGAGAGAGAAAGAGAGACAAACAGACAGAGAGAGAGAGAGAGAGACAAAGAGAAAGAGAGAGAGAGACAAAGAAACAAAGAGAGAGAGAGAGAGAGAGAGAAAGAGAGAGAAAGAGAGAGAAAGAAAGAGATCATTGTGTTAGGCGAGGGTTTATAATAAATTCTCATCAATTCGTCAAGAAATATAATTAGTTTGCTGTAAATTTGTGATGTGTAAAAAAATGGACGATGGCGTGCCGAGAGCTTTTATTCTTCCTGAGCTGACAAAATAAAGGACAAAAAGGTTAGGAACGAAATAAGCGAATGAGTTAACTGACCTATGAGAACTGGAGATGATGATACTTATTATATATGGACAAAACGGCTTGGGGTGCTAGAGGGGTGAAGGCAGAGGGGGGGGATTGAGGGGTTGGGGGTAGAGGGTGGGGTCATAGGGCAGTCAAGGGAACTACTTGACCTCTGAGAAGGTCATTTGTGTTTTCGAGTGAAATTAATAGCCCCCCCCCAAACCCATGATCAGTGTCACGTGACAAAAAAAACAAAAAACCCCAAGGGATATTTTCTAGTTGTTCTGATTATAGATGTTAATTACGCCGCTGATTGGTTACGCCCATGCCTAAGGTTCGTATCATCCTTGTTAAAGGACGGCAATTTTTTTGGAAACTGTTGCAGAGTGGCTAGGGGGGCTTGGCACAGGCATTGTGGGGGCTAGGGGGGCTTGGCACAGGCATTGTGGGGCTAGGGGGGCTTGGCACAGGCATTGTGGGGTTAGGGGGGCTTGGCAGAGGCATTGTGGGGCTAGGGGGGCTTGGCACAGTCATTGTGGGGCTAGGGGGGCTTGGCACAGGCATTGTGGGGTTAGGGGGGGGCTTGGCACAGTCATTGTGGGGCTAGGGGGGCTTGGCACAGGCATTGTGGGGCTAGGGGGGCTTGGAACAGGCATTGTGGGGCTAGGGGGGCTTTGCACAGGCATTGTGGGGATAGGGGGGCTTGGCACAGGCATTGTGGGCTAGGGGGGCTTGGCACAGGCATTGTGGGGCTAGGGGGGCTTGGCACAGGCATTGTTGGGATAGGGGGGCTGGCACAGGCATTGTGGGGATAGGGGGGCTTGGCACAGGCATTGTGGGGCTAGCGGGGCTTGGCAAAGGCATTGTGGGGCTAGGGGGGCTTGGCACAGGCATTGTGGGGCTGGGGGGCTTGGCACAGGCATTGTGGGGATAGGGGGGCTTGGCACAGGCATTGTGGTTAAGGTGAGAGTTATGGTTTAATGCTAGGGGTCAGGGTTCACTCTTAGGGGTCAGGGTTCACACTTAGGGGTCAGGGTTCACTCTTAGGGGTCAAGGTTATGGGTTTGGTTTATGGGTTAGGTTTATATGTTAGAGTTAGAGGTTGTAACATCACGTCAACCATCACGTCAAACATCACGTCAACCATCATGTCAACCATCACGTCAACCATCACGTCAAACATCACGTCAACCATCATGTCAACCATCACGTCAACCATCACGCCACCATCACGCCACCATCACGTCAACCATCACGTCAACCATCACGTCAACCATCACGTCAACCATCACGTCAACCATCACGCCACCATCACGCCACCATCACGTCAACCATCACGTCAACCATCACGTCAACCATCACGTCAATCATCACGTCAACCATCACGTCACCATCACGTCACCATCACGTCAACCATCACGTCAACCATCACGTCAACCATCACGTCAACCATCACGCCACCATCACGCCACCATCACGCCACCATCACGTCAACCATCACGTCAACCATCACGTCAACCCTCACGTCAACCCTCACGTCAACCATCATGTCAACCATCACGTCAACCATCACGTCAACCATCATGTCAACCATCACGTCAACCATCACGTCAACCATCACGTCAACCATCATGTCAACCATCACGTCAACCATCACGTCAACCATAACATCAACC
Organism: Ampullaceana balthica; assembly: GCA_944989445.1. Taxonomy (NCBI): domain Eukaryota; kingdom Metazoa; phylum Mollusca; class Gastropoda; family Lymnaeidae; genus Ampullaceana; species Ampullaceana balthica. The sequence goes on along the minus strand of CALYLW010002802.1, from coordinate 8,779 downwards.
ATCACGTCAACCATCACGTCAACCATCACATCAACCATCACGTCAAGCATCACGTCAACCATCACGTCAAGCATCACGTCAACCATCATGTCAACCATCACGTCAACCATCACGTCAACCATCACGTCAACCATCACGTCAACCATCACGTCAACCATCACGTCAACCATCACGTCAACCATCACGTCAACCATCACGTCAACCATCACGTCAACCATCACGTCACCATCACGTCAACCATCACGTCAACCATCACGTCAACCATCACGTCAACCATCACGTCAACCATCACGTCAACCATCACGTCAACCATCACGTCAACCATCACGTCAACCATCACGTCAACCATCACGTCAACCATCACGTCAACCATCACGTCAACCATCACGTCAACCATCACGTCAACCATCACGTCAACCATCACGTCAACCATCACGTCAACCATCACGTCAACCATCACGTCGACCATCACGTCAACCATCACGTCAACCATCACGTCAACCATCACGTCAACCATCACGTCAACCATCACGTCAACCATCACGTCAACCATCACGTCAACCATCACGTCAACTCAAATTGTCGGATCTCAGTAATATGTATTGTTGACGCACGCAGTAAAAAGTTGAATGTCAATTCTATTCAGTAACAGTCATACATGCGTCAGTGAGAAAACGACTGTAAATTTTAGCATTACTGACACAGTTTCTAACCGTCTCATTATTTTCTTGATTCCAAGTTAATAGTCAAACGGTTCGGAGATCTATCTCGGGAAATGTAGGTCACTATGACGCTAGCAACATGCAATTTTACTTAATTACCTCCCTCTATGTCAAACTCTCCCCCCCCCCTCCAATCCTCTCTCTATCTCTGAATCTTTGATGTAATTGTCATCTAGAGTGACGCATGGGTCCACAGTAATAACAAGCTATAGCTGCCAACACGCCAGTGAGTCTCACACTGTACCATGGGGCTACAGTAATAACAAGCTATAGCTGCCAACACGCCAGTGAGTCTCACACTGTACCATGGGGCTACAGTAATAACAAGCTATAGCTGCCAACACGCCAGTGAGTCTCACACTGTACCATGGGTCTACAGTAATAACAAGCTATAGCTGCCAACACGCCAGTGAGTCTCACACTGTACCATGGGGCCTCAGTATTAACAAGCTATAGCTGCCAACACGCCAGTGAGTCTCACACTGTACCATGGGGCCACAATAATAACAAGCTATAGCTGCCAACACGCCAGTGAGTCTCACACTGTACCATGGGTCCACAGTAATAACAAGCTATAGCTGCCAACACTCTAGTGAGTCTCACACTGTACTATAGGGCCACAATAATAACAAGCTATAGCTGCCAACACGCCAGTGAGTCTCACACTGTACCATGGGTCCACAGTAATAACAAGCTATAGCTGCCAACACTCTAGTGAGTCTCACACTGTACTATAGGGCCACAGTAATAACAAGCTATAGCTGTCAACGCTCCAGTGAGTCTCACACTGTACACATACTTAGAGAATACCTTGTTAACACAGTGATTTTGTCTTTGTTGTGAAATGAGAGAAACTGGAACAACAACCAAGGGAAACAATTGACTATACAAATTTTTTGATACGTTTGTCGGCGGTGTGATGTTTGTCAGGAAACTGTTGCGTGTGTCCAGGAAACTGTTGCGTGTGTCAAGAAAGTGTTGCGTGTGTCCAGGAAAGTGTTGCGTGTGTCCAGGAAAGTATTTCGTGTGTCCAGGAAACTGTTGCGTGTGTCCAGGAAACTGTTGCGTGTGTCCAGGAAAGTGTTGAGAGTGTCCAGGAAAGTGTTGCGTGTGTCCAGGAAACTGTTGCGTGTGTCCAGGAAAGTGTTGCGTGTGTCCATGAAAGTGTTGCGTGTGTCCAGGAAAGTGTTGCGTGTGTCCAGGAAAGTGTTGCGTGTGTCCAGGAAAGTTTTGCGTGTGTCCAGGAAAGTGTTGCATGTGTCCAGGAAAGTGTTGCGTGTGTCCAGGAAAGTATTGCGTGTGTCCAGGAAAGTGTCGCGTGTGTCCAGGAAACTGTCGCGAGTGTCCAGGAAAGTGTCGCGTGTGTCCAGGAAAGTGTCGCGTGTGTCCAGGAAAGTGTCGCGAGTGTCCAGGAAAGTGTCGCGTGTGTCCAGGAAAGTGTCGCGAGTGTCCAGGAAAGTGTTGCGTGTGTCCAGGAAAGTGTTGCGTGTGTCCAGGAAAGTGTTGCGTGTGTCCAGGAAAGTGTTGCGTGTGTCCAGGAAAGTGTTGCGTGTGTCCAGGAAAGTGTTGCGTGTGTCCAGGAAAGTGTCGCGAGTGTCCAGGAAAGTGTTGCGTGTGTCCAGGAAAGTGTTGCGTGTGTCCAGGAAAGTGTTGCGTGTGTCCAGAAAAGTGTTGCGTGTGTCCAGGAAAGTGTTGCGTGTGTCCAGGAAAGTGTTGCGTGTGTCCAGGAAAGTGTTGCGTGTGTCCAGGAAAGTGTCGCGTGTGTCCAGGAAAGTGTCGCGAGTGTCCAGGAAAGTGTCGCGTGAGTCCAGGAAAGTGTCGCGAGTTTTTCAGGAAAGTGTTGCGTGTGTCCAGGAAAGTGTTGCGTGTGTCCAGGAAAGTGTTGCGTGTGTCCAGGAAAGTGTTGCGTGTGTCCAGGAAAGTGTCGCGAGTGTCCAGGAAAGTGTTGCGTGTGTCCAGGAAAGTGTCGCGAGTGTCCAGGAAAGTGTTGCGTGTGTCCAGGAAAGTGTTGCGTGTGTCCAGCCATCAGTGTAAACAATGACAAGACAACTCTCCAGTGGGGGGGTTACCATCACGCTCGTAATGCGCACTGTGATGCGCACTGTGATGCGCACTGTGATGCGCACTGTGATGCGTTACTTCCTCCGTCTGGAACAGTCTTAATGACCAACCAGTTGTGTGTGTGATGTTCTATTGCAGGACTGGTAGATTTAGTTTATTTATATCTGCAAATGTGAAATTGCATATTATTTAACACAAGCAACTTCTTATCGAGGTTCCAGGTAGTTTCATCAAAGACCTTTTGGCGTGGACACAGCTAGTACATCACTGAGCACTTAGCGAGGACACAGCTAGTTTACATGATCTAACGAAAGGAATATTACTATTTAAAAAAAATAATTAAAACAAATTATCTTAATATCAGTGTAACTGAAAAAGAAACAAGAAATAAAAACTCGAATAATTATTTAATACGCAATTTCCAACAAGGAATTTCCGATTTTGTATCAAGGGAAATCATTCTAGATTTCAATAAAAGTAGATTCAAATAAGTAATTCTGAAAACAAACACAATATGGCGTGATATCCCCTCACGCTACATCACACCAAGAATGTGTCAATATATTGCGCACCACGCAACAATCTCACATTAGCATTCACAAACTAGCGGGAAAACCCCATTAAATATCATTCTTGATTACATTAAAAGTCATTTCAAAACCTATAGTTTTGAAACTAAACAAAACAATTACTTTCAAAAATTGCTTCCAAAATCACACACAGCGCATTGACGATTGATCATTTAAGATTCCTTCTCTAACATTGTTCTAAATATTATTAGCTATTGTTTGAGGTTTGTTTCAACCCGATATATGTTATGGTTGGCGAGAAATTGACAAAATACTTATATTGTTTCGTTTTTTCCCCCAGGAAATTCAGTAAATCTTTTAGGCAGTGCTGCCAGCGCTAGGTTTTTCAATCTTGATCTAGGTTTTTTCAACCTTGTCTAGGTGTCTAGGTTTTTTATTTTAAAAATAGCCATAATCTAGGATTTTTCTCTAAAAAAGAAATAAACGATATTAAAGTACAAAAATTAATAAATATGTGCAATTAATATCCTAAATAAATTCGGATTTTCAAAAATAGTATAAAGCATTAGGTGGCAACATTTTTTTTCAGCCACTCTTTCATGTTACATTATGATATCTATGGCCTTATCTCACTAAATTCGAAAGGTGGCGCTGCTGCTGCGGTCCCATCTGTCTGAAGAAATTTGGTAAAAGATAAAACTGTTTGAATGAGCAAAAATATTCAATTTTATTAGACGTCATGACAAACTGAACAGACAAACTGAACAGACAAACTGAACAGACAAACTGAACAGCTCTACCATTTTCATCTGCCTGCGTTGAGAGAATATTCTCCCACGTATGCATGGTATAATCCAAAGATAACTTAATACAACCCTCAGATAGACATAGTTTAAAAAAAACACTTTTCTTATTCCGTATGCAAGAACAAATACATACAAATTGTTCTTTCCGTCCGGAATTCGGACGTGGAATAGGTTGCCTGATCAAACAAGAAGAACTAAAACTCTATCAACATTTAAAATTCAAATAAAAATAAAAGACGAGACATAAACAATGGATAAGGGTTAGGACTCAATAATCTTCTGTATAAGAGGAGCGTCTGTAATATATAAAATAAGAATGATTCCAAGAATGCTGATAAGGAAGATGACATAAGCGATGAATAATTGCAGATGTAAGTATATTTTACAAACTACTTATGTAGAACATACTGGTACCTTAGGGGCCGTCTATAAATGACAACATGCATCTGGGGGGGGGGAGGGAGGGGGTCATACTTTAGTGATATGTGTGACAAGGGGGAGGGGGTGTTTAAGAACTTTGACGTCACATCAAAAAACGCGCAACTTGAAACGAAAGTTCCACTTAAATATTTGATTGCTTACAATTTAGTTAATGACGTTTTAAATGGCTTCGCGTGAGTTACGATATTAGACTGTAGCTCACGCTAAATACATACTTAAATGACAATAAAAACGATTTTAAACAAGCTAATTTTCAAATAGGAAATACGGCTTTTTTTCCGCTTTATGACGTCATATTTGTTTTTTGTCTTTTTAGCGCGTCTAGGTTTTTTCTGTCGGATCTAGGTTTTTTTCGACGTGTTGGCTAGATTTTTCCCCAAAATTGTCACTGGTAGCACTGCTTTTAGATAATTTTTTTGGCCGCTGCACATCCTTGGGACTTCCTTAGCATAATTGCAAAACATCTTAACCCTCTATCTGGTACGGTTCAGGAGCAGTTGCATGTGCAAGCGTTACAGACATTTCGAATCTATAAACGCAATTTTTCCAAGCGAAATTGTGTTTAAAAACAAAATCTTCTCTTAAATCTATTTTTGTACACGCTCCACCGCTTCTGTGACGGCAAATGCGAAGAAAGCCCCCCACCCCCTTTTCCAATTCTCCCCCATCACGCACCTATATTTCATTTTTGATGGAAACTTTCGAACGACCTTGACCCTGATATTCGAGTGTACAGGGAAGGATAACTCGTACTGATTTAATTCTATTTCGTCACAAGTCTTCCTTTACTGGACACAATCTTATTATTCAATGACAACATCCTGGAAATGCGCCCCTGTTATCTCAAGCCCCCCCCCACCCCCAAGTCCCGAGCCTCAGTTGCCGCGGCACATTATTGGAGTCCTGGGTATACCGCCACCCTCCATTTCCTGGCTACCATCCTACATAGGGCATGGAGAGACAAAGAATACAATATTTAACAAACAGTATAGGCAAGGAGGTCCAACAAAAATCAGTGAAAAAACGGTATCAATAAGTATAAAAACAGAATGATAAGGGACAGCAACCAACAGAACAAAGTAGATAGACAGTTATAAGGAAGGTAGAGGACAAAGTAGGGACAAATGACTAGAAAAAAAAGGAGTACAGAAAAAAAAAACAAAGAACTTATAAATAAGGCAAATGAGGAAGAAGGGCAGAGAAAAGAACAAAAAACAAAAATAGACAACCATTAATCAAACTACAGGAGGAAACTCGAAAAAGCAACAGCCAAAAGAGGATAATGAAAAGCATAAACAAACAACAGAAACAAAAAGAAGAGGAGGTCCTACAACACCACTTTTATATAAAAGACTTCAAAGGAAAGATATAGACAACCCTCAATGCAGGTATACCAATTAAGTGAGGTGAAAAAGAGAAAAACAATCAAAGGTGCATACATTCAAACAGCAACCAGAATGGATATTAATATTGATTATAGATATTATATGTAAATGTTTGATTTGTTAATGAAATAAAATAGCGAATATTAAAAGATAAAATTAAATTCTAATAATAGTAGAAAGCAAACAGAAAACAAACATCAAGAGTACCAGGTATAGTAAAATAAAAGAATGATCCTACAGACATAAGACAAGATAATTTCACCACACCAAAAGGTCAAATATAAAAAACATGACGACTAGACCAGTGCAAAAAAATGAAAGAAATCATACACAAGGAGTAAGTAACAATTAACCATAACAAAGGAAAACCAACAAAGGATATTAAAAGAAAGAAGAAAAACAAAAGTGAACAAAGAAAAAAACATAATAACACACAAATGGATGGAAAAACAGCACACAAAAAAAAAAGAGAATAAAAAATACAACAGAAAAAAAGCAAAATAATAATAAGCAAAAATCAAAAGATAAAAGGACGAAAGAGGCAGGGTACAAGAACTATCAAAAAAAATAAAAACACACAAAAAAGAAAATCACAAGCAAGAAGACGAAAAAGAAAATGAGAAAGTTAGGAAATTAAAATACAAAAAAAACAGCAAAACAGGGAACAATACTAGAGCACAAAAGGGCAGAAGTCAAATAGTTGAAATAAAATAAATACAAAAAGTCATAAAACAACACAATATAACAACAGACAGTCAAGCTGAAATAAAGGTAGGAAAGGAGTAATACAGTAATCCAAGAGAAAACCAAACACATGATAACAATAAGAGATTTAACTTAATGTATGTAAGTAAAATCAACAACAGGTAAATATTAGAAGGATAATTGGTATTGTAATAAAAATAAAAAAAAAAAATTGAGCAAATCGTGTTTAAAGAAAGAGCAAATTGGCACGACAGACAAGAGACAGTACTAATACAAGTAAAAATATAAACAAGAAAATAAATAAATAGAAAAAATGTACAGAAAAAGACCTCAAAACATGAAAATATGTCATACAAAATTAAAATATTACAAAATAGAAAGAAAACCAATGAGAAATGTCATACAAAAATAATAAAAAAAAAACAGTACAAGAGATTTTATATGGGGGGGTGGGGGTGGTGGGGGGTGGGGGATCAATAAATATGAAAAGAGTACAATTAATTGACAGATTTAATTATAAATCAAAAAAAAGTAATAAAAGTAAAAAAGATATTAAATTAGAATCAGAAGGAATTGAGACATACACATACAATAAAAACATATTAAAACAAAAAATCAGGGGACAGCAAAACAAATACAAAAAAGACATGGACAAGGTTAGAATGGATTTTAAAGATATATCGCAAAGTAATAATCAAGACCCCATGAATACATATGGGTAGAACAAAAACAGAAAAAAAAGATAGAAATAGAAAGTAACTAGAGATCACCCATCACAAAAATATTGAATGTGAGAAAATAAATCATAGCAAAAAAAAGCTAAACCAAGAAATAAGAGAAGATGAGGGTCAATGAAATGTATTGAACCATAAAATAAAAAAAAAATAAAAAACAAAAGGAAAGAACAGAAAAAGCTAGAAAAAACAGGCAAATCATAATCAAAAGAGAAATAAATTAAAAAAGCAGCTTAGTAACCCAAAGAAACAAAATACAAATAGCAGAAAAAAAAAATACGTGAAGATTAAAAATGTTATAGTATTTGGTGTTGTTTAGTTTAGAAGAAAAAAATAGAAAAACAGAGTAAAAAAAAAAAATACTATAATAAGAAAAAACAAATTTAGTCAAGAGAAAAACAACTAGCAACAGGAGCAAAGTAATAAAAAAAAAAACCAATAGCAGAAAAACAAAGACAAAAAGAAAGAACTCACCATACAAGAAACACATGAAGACTATAAAACAAAAAGCAAAAGGAATGTATTATAACAGAATTCCTACATGCAAAAAAAAGAAAAAAACACCAAACAGCAAAAAAAAATAATATATAGGTTTGACATGTAGAAGAGAAACAAAGGTGCGCATGATTCTTATAGAAAACGAAAGTTAAGTTTTAAAATAAAAAAGGTTGCAGAAAAAGAAAAAATTAGGACAACAAAAAAATTAAGAAAGACGGACAAAAAAAAAATTTAATAAAGTAAAGTTGAAATGTGTCCAAGCAATAGATAAATATAACTATCACATCGATAGTAAAAAAGCAAAGCAAATAAAGAGACACACCACTACACATAAAGGACAATTAAGCAGCCAAAGTGAATACAACAATAAATAAAAAATTCAGCCAAATATAGATAAAATAAGTATAGAACCGCAAACATAGACATTGATGATTACAAATCACAATGACATGGTGAGATGAGAATGAAAAAATGCATTCTAAACTCAACCTGAAAATGTTTCATTTCAAAAATAAATAAGATGTAAAACAAAAAACAGACACGCAGCACTAACCAAGTTTAACAAGAAACTGGAAACCAGCGGTGAAGAAAAAAAGCAAACTAGTAGTTTAACCAAAATAAAAGATAAAGAAAATGTGATAAACATGATACAATTAATTTAGTTCCAATAAAAGATAAAATATAAATATAAAGTAAATAGAAAGAGAAAAAACCCCAAATAGACAACTGATGCGTACAATCTAACAAAAAGAAGAATAAAAATTGAAAGTAAAACGATTACAAAAACTAAAACAATAAAAAAACATATAGCATGCAATGACATCGTAACAAATATAAAATCAACATTAAAAGTAGAAACAAATAAAAAAAACTGCAATCATACATTCAAAAGCACTC
>CALYLW010002801.1:0-28963 GCA_944989445.1 Ampullaceana balthica | reverse complement strand
GGGATGGTTGGAGTAGGGCGGGGAGCGTGGGGGCGGGTTCGGCAGGGGTGTGCGGGGGGGGTGGGCGCGGGGAGGGGGAGGATCGCCACTCAAGGAGCCGCGGTGGGGGGGGGCGGCACAGTGCTAGTAGCGCGAGCAGGGGGGGGGTGGGGGGGGAGGGGGGAGGGTTCCCTAACGGGGGGGCGGTGTGGGGGGCCCTGGGTTGAGGGGTCAGGGGAGGGGAGAAAGCCCGGCAACCTCGCGAAGGAGCAGTGGGTAGGGATTGGGGACGTCCGCCCTCACGCGAAGGATCGTGGAGCTCCGTGGTCTGGCTAGATTGGGAGGCAAGGGAAGGGGTCCTTCGGGGGGACCATAACGGGGGCTGATGGGGAGTCGGATGGGTTGACGTGGGGCCCGTGCAGGTGAACGGGGGGAGCAGAGGAGTGGACGGAGTGGGGATTGACGGTGGGGGGCGGACGCGAGGTTAACACTTGGTTTGGTAATACTGATGCACCGATCGGTGGGGGGGGGGGGGGGATGAGGTGGCGGAAGTGGGAAGGCCCAGGGCCAGTGGGGCCAGCACTGCGGAGGCATTCTCGGTCCGCGGGGAGGGACGGGGGAGGCAGCTAACGGCAGGAGAGCAGCGGCGGGGGTAGGGGCGCAGGGATGGGGGGATAGGTGGCGGGGGGGGCCGGTAGGAGGGGAGGGGGCGGCTGCGCCCGGGGGGGGGGGGGGGGGTGGTTCCTAGGGGCCAGGTAAGGGGACGAGATATAGAATGGGCACACATCGTGAGAGACTCGGGGGGTCGGGGGGGGGGAGAGGCGGTAGCAGCGGGAGGAGCGTGGGCGGGCTAGGACGGGGGGTGGGGGAGGGAAGGGGGGGGGAGCGGGGGTCGGGCGCGGAAGGGTGGGGGTTGGGGGTGCGGCGGTGGGCGTGGGGTTGGTGGGGAGGCCGTGTTAGGCGCGTGGGAGGGGGGGGGCGGGGACGGTCTTGGGGAGGGGGGTGGTTTGACGAGGGAATGCGGGGGGGACGGCCCGGGCGGAAACGGCAGGCAGGGCTAGAGAGCTGGCAGCAAGAATAGAAAAGTTTAGGAACTACGTGGTCGGGGTTCTTGTAGAGAGTGATTTCACGCTGGGAGAGTTCCGAGACGGCGGGGGGGGGGAGGGTGTGGGGGCGCGGCGGGGGACGGGCGAGGTAAGAATTCCCATGGCTATTGGGGGAGACATGGTGCGGGGCGGTGAGAGGGGGGGGGTTGAGCGAGGTGCAGTAGGGAACCGGTGACGGGACAACCGGGCAGGAGGGGGGGGAGAGCAAGCCGGGGGGTGGTGCGCCAGCGGAGAGGGCGGAAGTGGCCGGGGGAGGAGGGGATCCAAGGGCCATGCTCGGGTAGAAGATGGAGGTGCGGGAGCGGGGGGAGCGAGCTGTGGCAGCGCCAGGCGGGGGGGTCGGGGAAGGAGTGGGTGGGGCGGCTGACGGGAGTGGGTGGCGAGGGGGGGGGTCGAGGGATCGGGTGGGCGAGGCCGCGAGGGTGGGTTGTGGGGGGGGGCGACGAGTGAGTCGGGACAGTCTAGGCGTTCAGAGGGAGTCAAGGCCCAGGGATTCAGATTTGGGGAAGAGCCGGCACCCGGGGGGGAGCGGGGGCAGGGGGGGCCGACACGAGGAGAAGGGGGAAAGGACCCGGCGGCAGCAGGGGGGGGGACTAGAGGGGGGGGTGCGTCGGGGGCCGCGGACGAAGCGGCCGGGGCTCGGAGAGTGTGCTCACGCGGGCGGGCTCGGGGGAGCACGGGCAGGCGGGCGCCGGGGGCCCGGGCAAGGCGGACACGGGAAACGAGGGTTACTGCCACATTGTCCGAGACAATAGGGAACACTAGCGGGGACTTGGGGTGAGAGACGTACTCAGTGGTTTGTGTGGTGGAGGGGGGCGCAGCCAAGAGGCGTCAACGCCGCAGAGCCTTCCGTCGTCGAGGTGGGTTAGGAGGGAAGTCGCCGTTCATCTTTTTGTTTCGGAGGGGCGCATGGATGCGTGCGCGGGGTGGCGAGTATCAGGGAGGGGGACAACGGGTAGGGAAGGCGCGATGGAGAGCTGGGCGGAGGTGGGGGGCGGGGCGGGGGCTGATGTGTGGGGGCGGGGGGGCAGGGACTGGGGGAGTGTGCGGGTAACGGATGCGTGCGAAGGGCAGGAAGAGGATCCGCTAACGGGGGAGGGCGGCGCGCGTTTTTCTGGTGGGTGGACGGCCAGCCAAAAAGCACGATCCCTAAGGTGTTGGAGGTGGGGGGGGGTGGACGAGAGGGGAGGGATGGCCGGACAGGAATCCACGGGACTCGCCGGACGAGACAAGGCTGGAACCGGGGAGGCCGCCCAGGCGGGGAGGGGTCGGGCGGGGGCAGCGCGGAAAGAGCCGTGCGACGAGCAGGGAGTGTAGGGACCGGAGCGGGGGGGAGGAGGGGGGGGGGGGCGCGGGGGGGAGCGTGAGGCGCGCGGGGCGGAAGGGGGGTCGGGCGGATACTTAGGGAAGAGGTTGGTGGGACCGGGGGTGGAGGCTGGCGGGAGTTAGGGGGTTGGGTCGGGAGACTGCGCAGGACGGGGCGGTGGGGAGGGGGGGGGGGGGGGTGGGGGCAAGGGGCGAGGCAGTGGCCAGTGCTCTCATGGCGAGGTTGCAGCGTCGAAGGCGGCAGGAGGAGGGAACTTAAGTCCCCGTCGTGCCTTTTGTAATCAAGGTATGGAGGGGGGGGGACGCGGGCGGTCGGCGACACCGGGGTGGGGGGACAAGTGCGGCGCGTAGGGAAGGCACGGTTGTAAAGGAGTGGCGTAGCAGGGGGGCAAGTCGTGGAGGTACGGGGAAGCGCGCGGCCCGCACACCCCCTGCCTTTGTGTACGAGTAAAGGCAGTCTTGGTGAGGAAAGGCGGGTTGGCAGAAGGAGGGCAGTCCGGATTGGGTGTCGGCGCGGGGGGTGGAGGTGGAACGCTCGTGTGTGGGGGGGGGGGGGCCGGGGGAGAGATATTATTTTAATTTCAAGTTCTTCTATCCTCTAGTGTTTCAAGGTTTAATGAATTAACTAATGGTGTTATTCTTGTCAGTTTGGAATATTCTCCAGTAATGAATCTGGCAGCTCTTTTTGAATTTGTTCTAGTTTATCAATGTTTTCTTTGGTGGATGGGTCCCATACAGAAGATGCATATTCTAGTACAGGTCTCACCAAAGTGAGGTAGCATTTTAGTTTTATATCTCTATTACATTTGTTAAAGTTTCTTTTTATAAAGCCTAAGGTTTTGTTTGATTTTTTAATAACTTCATTGACATGGGGATTCCAGTGATAGTTTCTCATTTATTAAGACTCCTAAGTATTTTGCATCTTTAGTTTGGGTCAGTTCTTATCGCAATCCTACAATATATAATTTTATATATTCCTTCTAGAAGCAAATCTCTACGAATATTTCTGCTCTCTTACGGGGGAACAAAGACATGTAAAATTTCTCATCTAGCTAAGTCCCCCATTGTTCCATATGAGACTACTGTCTGAGACCGGTTACAATAAAATTACACCAAACAGCAGCTAACCTTCAAATTTCACGAAACAGCAGGTAACTTTCAACAAAATTTTTAAAATAAATTCAAAACAACTAGTCCGACAGCAGGAATTTGGAAATATATAAAAATTAAATATTAAAATCAATAATGGATGAGAATGTTCCAACAAAATAAAACATTAAATATACAAGTTTAAAAAATTTGCTGATGCAATACTAACTTAAAGAACTTTGCAAACAAAAAATGTTTATTAAAAAAATTAAGGCTGCTAAACGTAAAATGAATACACAAAAGATACTTAAAAATTTAACACTTGGCGCAAAAACTGAGTCGAAATCTCCTAAATTAATACGTAAACATTGTACATTCTAAAGACAAAATTAAAATCTTAGGATCCTTTATTAAGTATAAAAAAATGGAAACCCACAGGAACAGCCACACTAAAAGGTCAAAATAATCAAACATGTAATGATAATGACAGGAACAGCCACACTAAAAGGCCCAAATAATCAAACATGTAATGATAATGCAGGAACAGCCACACTAAAAGGCCCAAATAATCAAACATGTAATGATAATGAGACCAAAGCTGACATCCTAAACACAAATTTTGCATCAGACTCAGGCGACAAGGTAGTCTCAGTAAAACTAAATAATAAATAATAAATAGGTAACTTAACTATAGATGAAAGTATTGAAAGAGGTAACAATAAAGTTTTAAAGAACTTTAAAAATAAATATAGCTTCTGATCGTGATAATTGTCTGTAAGTTTATTAAAAGAACTTAACAATGAATTGTCCCCAATCATTGTAGACAACTTGTAGTACTTTTTCAAATATAATATAATTTTATTACTTATGTAAGTACGTTATGTACGTTAATTGTACTGATGAAGGCATTAGCCGAAACGTATACTGTCGTATCAGTTTAATAATAAAGCTCAAATTTATCGTTTGTCATTACACGATTTGTTTGTGTATTTTGTTTTTATTACTTTTTAAAGCCGCTCTATAAACCAGGTTAAAGTACCCCAAGATTAGAAGATAGCTAACGTGACTCCACTTTTTAGAAAAGAAGATGAAACTGATCCTGGTAATAAAAGACTTTGTCAATTATAGTAGTGCTTGTAAATGACTAGGACGAACATAATATTATATAGTAGAATAGTTAATCACATGGTCAAACATAATGTACTTTGTCCACATCAACACATCTTTACAAAAAAACAGATCATGTGAAACACAATTTATTGATCTAACAGATGATCTGGCAAAAGACTTAGATAATAATAATCCAACCGATGCAATATTGCTAGATTTCTCTAGCTGACACAAACAACTTAATTACTTTGGAATCACAGGTCACATACATCATTGATTCTATGATTTCATTTTTGGTAGAGAGCAAACTGTAATAATTAATGGATCTAAATCTTCACCAATAAAGGTTAACTCATAGGAGTTCCACAAGGAACTGTGCTAAGTCCCTTACTCTTTTTAATTTATATAAATGATTTACCCAAACAACATCTCAACAGGAACAAAAGTTAGGTCACTTGCTGATGATTGTATATTCTAAAGAACAATTAAATCAGGGCAAGATAGTAACATTTAAAAAAAAGACTTAGATGAATTGATAAAATGGGAAACTAACTGGAGTATATCTTTCCACCCAGAAAAGTGTCAACTGTTAAGAGTAGCAAAGAAAAAGTAAAGAAACACATAAATACAAAACTATTTCATTCATGGAAAACCATTCAAACTAAAGATGCAAAACACTTAGGAGTTATAATAAATGCGAAATTATTATGGAATACCCAAGTCAAGTAGGTGGCTTAAAATCAGACGAAAACTTAGGCTTAAATTTATAAAGAGAAACTTTACAGGTGTAATAACAATGTGAAAATAAAATGCTACTTTACTTTTGTGAGACCTGTACTAGAATATGCATCTTCTGGAAGGGACCCATCCACAAAAGAAAACATTGATAAACTAGAACAAATTTAAAAAAGGGCTGCCAGATTCATTAATGGGAAATATTCAAAATCGACAAGAATAACACAATTAGTTAAATCATAAAACCTTGAAACTTGAAACACTAGAGGATAGAAGAACCAAGAGTAATGTAGTAATAATACATAAGGCAATTAATTCTAACTTGTAAATGCAACACAGTGATAATCTTATACAAAACTCAGATAGACAGATATATATAAAAAAACACATTTATATTCCGTATGCAAGAACGAACAGAAATTATCGTTATTTCCTTCAAGAAATCGGATGTGGAATTGGTTGCCTGATCAAACCAGGGGGAAAAAACTCTCCATTAATATTTAATACTTAATAACATGCAAGAGTAGGAATTGACTATTGATAAGCGTAGAATGCAATAGTCTGCTGTACAGAATACGATGAGACAAGCAAAGTTTAAAATTTTACTGAGCGCTAAGCTATGCTATAAATTATAAATTTGATTGAAGTAACACTAAGCTATGCTATAAATTATAAATTTGATTGAAGTAACTCTAAGCTATGCTATAAATTATAAATTTGATTGAAGTAACACTAAGCTATGCTATATATTATAAATTTAATTGCAGTAACACTGAGCTATGCTATTAATTATAAATTTGATTGAAGTAACACTAAGCTATGCTATAAATTATAAATTTGATTGAAGTAACACTAAGCTATGCTATAAATTATACATTTGATTGAAGTAACACTAAGCTATGCTATAAATTTGATTGAAGTAACAATAAGCTATGCTATAAATTTACATTTGATTGAAGTAACACTAAGCTATGCTATAAATTATAAATTTGATTGAAGTAACACTAAGCTATGCTATAAATTTGATTGAAGTAACACTAAGCTATGCTATACATTTATTTAGCTACAAGTAAGAACAGCTATATATTTTATATAGCTAAAAATGTGCAATTGTATAAAGTAAAATTAGCTAAAAATAAGCTATGCTATAATTTTTATTTAGCTATAAAAGCAATGCTACAATCTTCAAAGCTAAAATAGAGCAATTCTATATTTAAAAATTAGCTAAAAATTAAACATCGCTATACATTTTTATTAAGCAAGTCTGAGGCAGTGTTCTTTATTTCCACCAGAGAATTTTTTAAGTGCCTGTTAAATTTCATTGCAAAAAGATAAAACAATTTACCATAACTGACACAGTTTAGTTTAAGCAATGATCTAGCTTTATACAGGCGAGACTCAATCAGTGCTCCATATTTTAGTCGCGTTCGAAAATCAAACAATCACTTTTCTTTCTTTGTCCAATAACTGAAAAGGTCAATAAAATAAACATGAACGATTTCAGTTTATTTAGCATGACCAATGCACATTGGCGGTATAAATCATGCACGATAAATATAGGTTTATTTCTATATATTATGTATATCAAGTTCAACCAAATAAATTTATTGAAGAAATGAGTCAATTATCCTATACTAACTGACTCACTAATGGTCTAATGGTCTAATGGTCTAATGGTCCAATGGTCTAATGGTCTAATTTTCTAATGGTCTAATGGTCTAATGGTTGTTTATACCTAGCGATATGAAAAGTGATTCCGTCTTGAAGTATAAGTTCCCCAGACAAGAAATTAGATTACGAAATTAATTCCAGTTAAATTTATTTCCCCCTTTAATTCTATTGTCACCTTAAGACAAAAAAGTGGAGTAAACAATACACACAAATTTGAAGAAGAAAAAATTACCGCACTTTAAAAATACCATACTATACAAAATACTAAACAAAAAGTTTTTATCCCCTGATGATAGTAGTAAAGGTAATGTAGATTTACAGACTCGGAAACTCTGATGGCGAAATGCGTAAGTAAAAAATACTTTGTTGATGTGCATGCCTAGAACCTCTGAATGCCACATGATTAGAACCACCGAAGGAACATGTCCTTGCTAAAAAAAAGACCCGCGCTTAGAACCGCTGACGTTGAGACGACATAGATAGATCGGTCTAGGAATGTCCATTCACATGTCCACATGTGGCCGTCCTGCACCTCGCCCCTGGCCAATCGACGAGCCCGTAATTGTATGTCTCGCGTGTGTAACGCTCTCTGTTATGCCCATTGTAAGTGCAATCGTAACGCTAATGTGGTTATCAATACCACAAAGACGGCCTCATCAAAAGGTAATAACTTGTCGCAGCACAACTGAGATTTATGGTTTACATTCTGAGGTTGGGGAGGGAGGGAGATAATGAGATCAATACGTGGGGGTGGGGGCTGGGTGGGGATATTCTTGGGGAACGGGAGGTGGGAATGAAGGTAGATAATGAGATCAATACAGGTTTGCCAGTCTGTGGGTACGGGAGGTGGGGAGGGAGGTAGATGTTGCACTAGATCACTGGTTCTCGGATTTTGATTTATTTGCGGAGGTGGAAAGAATAGTTATTAATAAGCAGGAAAGAAGGAGTAAAACTTGAGGCATGTAGCAGAGTAGCATTCAACAACAACAACAGCAACAACAACAACAACAACAACAACATCTAGTTATAAGCCAACGTGGAATGAAATCGGGGGAGGGTGTAAATGTTGAATATAATAAAGAAGTTTTAAGCTCAACAGTTCAACATTAAAGTGTTATTTGGGTTACACAACAAAGGAATGTTTGGAGTACACAACAAAGGAATGTTTGGAGTGTGTACAACAAAGGAAGGTTTGGAGTGTGTACAACAAAGGAATGTTTGGAGTGTGTACAACAAAGGAAGGTTTGGAGTGTGTACAACAAAGGAAGGTTTGGAGTGTGTACAACAAAGGAAGGTTTGGAGTGTGTACAACAAAGGAAGGTTTGGAGTGTGTACAACAAAGGAAGGTTTGGAGTGTGTACAACAAAGGAAGGTTTGGAGTGTGTACAACAAAGGAAGGTTTGGAGTGTGTACAACAAAGGAAGGTTTGGAGTGTGTACAACAAAGGAAGGTTTGGAGTGTATACAACAAAGGAAGGTTTGGAGTGTGTACAACAAAGGAAGGTTTGGAGTGTGTACAACAAAGGAAGGTTTGGAGTGTGTACAACAAAGGAAGGTTTGGAGTGTGTACAACAAAGGAAGGTTTGGAGTGTGTACAACAAAGGAAGGTTTGGAGTGTGTACAACAAAGGAAGGTTTGGAGTGTGTACAACAAAGGAAGGTTTGGAGTGTGTACAACAAAGGAAGGTTTGGAGTGTGTACAACAAAGGAAGGTTTGGAGTGTGTACAACAAAGGAAGGTTTGGAGTGTATACAACAAAGGAAGGTTTGGAGTGTGTACAACAAAGGAAGGTTTGGAGTGTGTACAACAAAGGAAGGTTTGGAGTGTGTACAACAAAGGAAGGTTTGGAGTGTGTACAACAAAGGAAGGTTTGGAGTGTGTACAACAAAGGAAGGTTTGGAGTGTGTACAACAAAGGAAGGTTTGGAGTGTGTACAACAAAGGAAGGTTTGGAGTGTGTACAACAAAGGAAGGTTTGGGGTGCACAACAAAGGAAGGTTTGGAGTATACAACAAAGGAAGGTTTGGGGTGCACAACAAAGGAAGGTTTGGAGTATACAACAAAGGAAGGTTTGGAGTATACAACAAAGGAAGGTTTGGGGTGCACAACAAAGGAAGGTTTGGAGTATACAACAAAGGAATGTTTGGAGTATACAACAAAGGAAGGTTTGCAGTATACAATAAAGGAAGGTTTGGAGTATATAACAAAGGAAGGTTTGGGGTGCACAACAAAGGAAGGTTTGGGGTGCACAACAAAGGAAGGTTTGGGGTGCACAACAAAGGAAGGTTTGGAGTATACAACAAAGGAAGGTTTGGAGTATACAACAAAGGAAGGTTTGGGGTGCACAACAAAGGAAGGTTTGGAGTATACAACAAAGGAATGTTTGGAGTATACAACAAAGGAAGGTTTGGAGTATACAACAAAGGAAGGTTTGGAGTATACAACAAAGGAAGGTTTGGAGTATACAACAAAGGAAGGTTTGGAGTATACAACAAAGGAAGGTTTGGGGTGCACAACAAAGGAAGGTTTGGGAGTATACAACAAAGGAAGGTTTGGAGTATACAACAAAGGAAGGTTTGGAGTATACAACAAAGGAAGGTTTGGAGTATACAACAAAGGAAGGTTTGGAGTATACAACAAAGGAAGGTTTGGAGTATACAACAAAGGAATGTTTGGAGTATACAACAAAGGAAGGTTTGGGAGTATACAACAAAGGAATGTTTGGAGTATACAACAAAGGAAGGTTTGGAGAGTGGATATACAACAAAGGAAGGTTTGGAGTATACAACAAAGGAATGTTTGGAGTATACAACAAAGGAAGGTTTGGAGTGATCACAACAAAGGAATGTTTGGAGTATACAACAAAGGAAGGTTTGGAGTATACAACAAAGGAAGGTTTGGAGTATACAACAAAGGAATGTTTGGAGTATACAACAAAGGAAGGTTTGGGGTGCACAACAAAGGAATGTTTGGAGTATACAACAAAGGAAGGTTTGGGGTGAACAACAAAGGAATGTTTGGAGTATACAACAAAGGAAGGTTTGGAGTATACAACAAAGGAATGTTTGGAGTATACAATAAAGGAAGGTTTGGAGTATACAACAAAGGAAGGTTTGGGGTGCACAACAAAGGAAGGTTTGGAGTATACAACAAAGGAAGGTTTGGAGTATACAACAAAGGAATGTTTGGAGTATACAACAAAGGAAGGTTTGGAGTATACAACAAAGGAAGGTTTGGGGTGCACAACAAAGGAAGGTTTGGAGTATACAACAAAGGAAGGTTTGGGGTGCACAACAAAGGAAGGTTTGGGGTGCACAACAAAGGAAGGTTTGGAGTATGCAACAAAGGAAGGTTTGGAGTATGCAACAAAGGAATGTTTGGAGTATGCAACAAAGGAAGGTTTGGAGTGTCTACAACAAAGGAAGGTTTGGAGTATGCAACAAAGGAAGGTTTGGAGTATGCAACAAAGGAAGGTTTGGAGTATGCAACAAAGGAAGGTTTGGGGTATTGCAACGTTCTTCATTTTAACAAACTCTTTTCCATGAATTTATGTAAAGACTTAACAACAAAAATGATCTCTCCAAACTATTGAATACATCATTAACATAACCAGGTTGACCTACTAACTGCTGATATCACAAACAATTGATGAGAGCCAAGGTCTGTCTGGTAGATCTGCTTTGCAAATAGCCTGAATACTTCATTTTGTAAGTCTGCTATGCGTGGCCTTAAATAGCCTGAATACTTCATTTTGTAAGTCTGCTATGCGTGGCCTTTAAGCCTGGCAACTACCCCCTCCCCCCACATGTCCATGTGTATGTGTCTCACTCCTCCAGCCCAGTCTATCGACAACCCTCCTTCAGCCCCCCTCAACCGTTAGCTTGTATCCTTGTATCCCACTCCTATCACTTGCTTATCTTATTTCCTTGTCCAGACTATCACGCCAGGACCAAATATTTACGGACATGCCCGTCCCCGCCCACCTTATTACAAACAGATGCACGGGGCAGCTAGCCCCAGCCCCCCTCCCCGGGGCCCACCAGAGTGACGCACCTTGAGTAAACCAACCGTCAAGTCAGCGAGGGGCGGTAAGACGGTTACGCATTATTTACCTCATAAATCTCTCGGGGCCGAGAGAGTGGTCTCTCTTGTAACGAATTAGATTTCAATTTTTCCACGACTCTGTTCTCACACTCCAGGTCCTGACGTCGTTGTAGCTGTTGATATGCCCTAGCCAATATGTAGACTCTTATTTCCACATAGTCTCTCCAAATACAACAATTTTAATCACACGGCAATACATGGAATCCCCCTTCTCACCCATGTCGCTCTTTGAATAAAATAAATTATGGAGGAAAAAAAACGTTTAAAACTAAATGGAATAGATAATAATAGTGTAAAAATACAACACTTAGTATAACGATAATCAGCTGTCAAAACAAAAGAATCAGCTGTTATAAAAAATAATAAGCTATCAAACAAATAATTCACCGCGTTTTACTTTTCTGATGATGGTACCCGGAAATTTGGCAGGAAGAAATTTGGAACACAGATACAATGATAAACAAAACGAAAAATTGGCCGAAAGCACGTATGGTCAAATAAATATTGGTTTAATTTGTATATATTAAAAATAATTGATAAGTGAATAGAAAAAGAGTTGCGAGTGAAAAATAATGTACGGTAAAGCTAGTGAAGAAGTTGAACATTAAAAATAATAATAATAATTTAAAACCGATACTTTTCCTGCATATATGTCAAGTAATAGTTTACTCAAATTGGAGAGATATTATTAGTAACGTTATCTTGACTTATCACTATCGATGCACGATTTTTGTTTTCTACACTTAATTTGCACAACCTTAGTTCCAGGAAACGTGTTGTCTTGGAAATAAAATGATCGATTTCTTATGACAAAATATGATCTATTTAAAACCTAATCCAAAGCTGAACACGGCCTACTGTAGTATAGCAAGTTTGACTAGATATCATTCTGTCTAGAAGGGGTGGCATCTACGTGGCTTGACAGACAGTAGGGTAGCGCAACTGGCCGCAGCCCTAAACTGACAACTCCTGGCAGGCAATGCCAAAGTCCGTTATGTTGGGTGTTAGGTGCTAGTCACATATGATTACAGTCGCTGTATGGATCGTGTCTTAGGCAGAGCATTAGATGGAATACCGATGATGAAAACCAAAGTACCCGTTGATTGTCGGGTAATTCCGAAGCGACCAATTTCGTCCCCTCAATAGCAACGCCATTGAGCGGAGCCTGTTAAGGGCCAGGAGCGCCAGTAAGGATTAGCAAAAGGAACCGCGAATAACGCAACGGACGCCAGCTCCGAGGAAACCTTCCAGTGGGGATCATACCCTAGGTAGGTTATTGATGATCCTCCGCTTTGTGACAGTCCTAAGCATAGAGACTCGTGTGCTTTGCCGGGTGGCGCCGAAGTAGTAGCGAGTCGAAGTAGGGAAAATTCCACCCCTCCTTGTGAGGTCAATTTAAGTGGGAGACATTTTCGACCATGTCCTGGATGCTCAGGCGGCCGCTTCAGAAGCGACCGTTCCGGGGGGTGGGTCTCTAGGCTGTTAAGTCTTTTATGGGGAGGGACCGGGAGATCTGAAGGGGTTCCCCGAGGAGACCCATTAAGAGCGCTAGCCTCGGGGCTACTTATTTTCTTCCACATTTTCTTCCACGTGTAGGTCAACGAGTAGATATCATGTGTAAATATCACATTTATTATTTAATACTGCACTTTGAAATTTAAAAAATAAATTAATTTATAAAAAAAGAAAAAGTAACCACATACAATTTGACTTAACTTTTGTTCAGTCTACCGTATTTACTCGCATAAAATACAATACTGAAATCAAAGGGTCGGCTTATATGCGCATCAAATAAAATGCACACAAGGTCTGACAATAAAATGTATAATTTTTTTTGTTGATATTTATACTACGTTAATCATCAGTTGTGAACAACTTATGAGCGGAGGTTCAGATATTAGTATAGCAAATAATGTGGAAAGAACAGGACACGTTTTTGTGTCATTCCTAAAGGTATAAAAACTGGTATGTAACAGAAATGTAATCATTTTACATCTTTAAAGTAACAAATTTCTATGAACAAAAAATATGGAGTAAAATTAGACAATTGTATGATCGGCTTATATGCGGGTTTTTGCAAAATCTGGCCATTTTAAGGCAGTTTTAGGGGTTTGGCTTATATGTGATGTAGGATTATATGCGATTAAATACGGTAATTTCCGTACCACAAAAATTCTGCTCGATCAAATTTCGGTTCGTCAAAACTTCCGTCTTCCTATTTTCCTTTTACTTAATAGATAGCGGGCTGAGATGGTTTATAGGTAAACTAGGGGCAAGTACCCGGCTTCGCCCGGGTTTAAAATAAGGTTTTCTGTAGAAGCGTACACAACTAACTGTTTACTTGCATGCTATAAAATGGTACATTTAACAGTGTATGTGCTGCATGGCTTAATTTCAAGGATGTCACCATCCTCATCTTTCACAATAACAGTTTTGAGATCTTCAAATGAAATAGGTCCCCGAATATGGTGCAGCAGGAGGCGCATGTGAAATGCTTCTCTGTTGTGAGGATGCACAGTGTACACTCTTCCCAAGGCATTGTCTGTCACATATCTCGGGAAGTCTGCAAGAGGTATACCTTTTTTCGGATTTGCCAGACCTTTTGACTGGCATCCCAGCGAAAATGTCTAGGCACTTCAGAATACAGCAATGTTTTTGCAAGAGGATCTGTTTTGCAGAGATCAAAAAACGCTGTTAATGTAGTCTTTGTTGGAGTGTCTGTCAAATGTGCTGTTGGTTGTCCTGGTTTATAGTATACTCCTTGGCCTCCTTCAAGATGTACTGCCAAGTGAACAACTGTTGGATACCTTTGATGGATGGGAAAGTTAAGCAGGCGCCACACTGCCTCACTGCTACTAATGTATCGTCCTTGTTGATAATTAATTGGTAACCCCATCAAGCCTGTTCGGCATTTCATTTGCAACAGTAAACATGGCTGCATCACTTCCCTTGGTAACATAATTGCAAATCTACTTGATGCTTGTGTTTCTATGACGTACATAGGTCATTCCATCCTGTGCATATTCATGCATGTAACGGGGCCCTCCACTGAAGGATGAAGGCAGCACCACTAATTTGCCAAGATTTTCAGAAGTCACATTGTTGTCATTCCTTACTGCCTCTAATAGTACACCATAGTCCTCAGCTCTAAGTTTTGTTTGGTTGAGTCTGATGAAACGCAATCTCTCATTCTCAACCTTAGCATACATATCCACTATGTATTGCTGGAAAAGGCGCGGGCATCTGAGGAGTGTATTAAATTCGTTGACTCTTTGCATCATGCGATATGCATAGTAGTCATTGCTTGTGGCCTTGTTTACATCTTTTATGTTCAAATCATAGCCATCTTCTCCTCTAACAAATAGCAGAGGATACTGAAGTGGATCATATGACCTGTGAGTGTCTTAAATCCTTTGAAGTGGCATTTGTGAGCCACTTCTTGAATGCAGCACAATGTCTCTACGATCACCTAGCTCTCCAGCAATCATGATGCCACTTCACTAACAGATGGTGCATTGAATCTGACTTTGTGTTCCTTTAATGGTGCTTTGCCGGAAATTTTGATTTTGTAGTCCACTTGAGTGTTATCCATAATCTCAGCAGCCATTTTAAATGACCTCACATAGCTGTTATGCTGATGCAGCATTCTTTGCAGTTTGAGGACAATGTTTCTGTCAACAGGACTGTCAAGCAAATCCAGTCGTCTTTGCACTTGCTCATCTTCTCCCAAGAAGTAAATCTGGAGATATTTGCTGTCTACAGCATTGACTGGATGAAGAGGTCCAGCATGGTGGTACAGTTGGCCTTGGACCTTGAATGTTGGTGTCCACCCGTTATTCACGACAACATTAGACTTGAAGGAAGTCACGGCAAACATATTATTGAATAGTCTAATAAGTTTCACAAAGTCCTTTGATTGTGCAGTTTCACCATTCAACAGAATGCACAATGGTTCTGGTGGCTTTAGAATTGGGGGCAGTTTGACTTTACCACTGGAACAGCACATGCCTGGAGTTTCTTTGCTCAGCTGTTTCAGCTGCTCTGGGAACTCTGTGGCGGACCTGATCTGCCTGGATTTTATATATTTTTTTTTCGTATGTTATCATTGCGGGAGAGTACTCAACAACTTCCCAAAGTTTCATGCTCCTATTTACACGGGAAGTTGGATATTTAATGATTAGTCTGTTTTATATAGCGCATATTAGGAAAATACCTACATTTTGGCCCAAGGCCCCCTAGTGAGTAATAATTTTATATATTTTTTTCGCATGTTACCATCGCGCGAGGGTACTCAAAATCTTCCAAAAGTTTCATTCTTCTACTTACATGGTAATTTGGAGAATTATTGATGAGTCAGTTTGATATATGAAAAAAAACTACATTCAGGCCTCTGACCACCCAGTGAGTGATAATTTTTATTAATGTTTCGCCAGTTACCATTTTGGGAGGGTATATAACAACTTCACAAAGTTTCATGCTTCTACCTACACAGGAAATAGGAGATTTAATGATGAGCGTGATTTATATAGCTCATTTAAGAAAAAACTACGTTTGGGCCCCCGCCCACCCCCCTACCCAGTTAGTGATAACTTTATACTTTTTTCGACTGTTACCATTGCGGGAGGGTACTCAACGACTTTCCAAATTTTCATGCTTCTACCTACTCGGGAATATGAGGAATTGGTGTTGATTCAGTTTTATATAGCCCATATAAGGAAAAACCGGTTTTGGGGCACCCGTCCACCCATGAGTGGAAATGTTTACATTATTTTTAACCAATTATCGTCATAATAGTGTATTTGGCAAGTTCCCAAAAGTTTCATGCTTCTACCCTCACGGGAGGTTGGAGAATTAGTTTTGAGTCAGTTTTAAATATACGGAAAAAAATACATTTTGGCCCCGCCCCCAGTAAGTGATAATTTATATAATTCATTTTTCTGTTGTATGGGGTTTATTTGTTTTAAAGAAACATTTCGAAACGCAATGTTTGAGCTTAAAATGTGCCCTGCTGGTTTCGTTTAAGTTATGCAAAAAGTATAAACACAGTTGCTTAGCTACAGTGTTTATGCCACCCAGGGATGGACGATATTATTGACTCCTACCCTCGCCGATAAAAGGAAAAAGCTTGATCGGACGACTGGATAAAATACATATAGAATATACAAAAAAGAAACAGTGTAAAGTAAAAAAATATTTAATTTGCAAACAAATTTTATAAAAATATATACGTAATCTTGTTAGAGGCGCAACATTAACAGACATAAAAATAAACCATTTCATAACATTTAGTTCACAACAAAAAACACACACACTCACTGATTCACACATGTGCACACAAATACTTAAACGCACACCCACAGCGGTATATTAACAATTAAAATAATAACTGCTCTTTTCACTTTGTTTCCTATTTACAAATTAATATGAACTCAAACTATGACGTCACATCACATTATTTTATGGCAATAAACGCCATCTTGTTAATCTCGACACCAAAATGTTTAATATTTTTACGTCTTAATTTTCAATAATTTTTATTTTATATAGCTCATATAGGGAAAAACTACATTTTGGGCCCCCAGCCCCCAGTATCTTATATATATGGAACGAAACCTGTTTAATAACCTTTCCGGTATAATTTTGTGTACGTGTACCAAATTTCACGTTATTTGGTTGTCTGGATCTTGAGTTATAAGGGAACAGACAGACGACGGACAGACAACAAATGCGTCTTATATATATAGAGATATTTAAATAACCAATGATAAAAGTATGTTCACTTATAATTGCTTTTTAAAAAGAAACGAAACAATAACCTTGGTTAACAATCAACGGTTCGGAAACTACTAAAAAAAATAAGAACAGCTCATGCACAAAAGAATTTCAGCCAATGAACCCGTATGTTTCAAATACTGTATCTTACGTCAATACTGTCATTTTAGTTCAGAGATCTCCATTCAAGTCCAGGACACAATGACGTACTGGAAAATGGAGGGGAAAAGAAAGTTTCTTAAAATAGAAATATGTTGAAAGTGTGCCACAGTTGTGACGTCAGCCTCTTCTCCTGTGCCCAGGACGAGACAGTGGACCGGCTTGTTGGACTTCTAGACCGTACACTGTCCGAGCCATCACCCAGTACGATACTCCACGCTGTGGACGCTGTTCGAAGTCACGCGCGATAACGAGGAAAGATGTGAAATCGATTGGTGGTTTATTTGTTACGGTAACGCGATACCTCGTTGAGAGGACAATACATGTCTTCATGGCTGCGGACTGCGGGATGGATGGCTGCAGCAATAATAGCTGTGGAACAATGCTGGTTTGTTAAGTCAATTACGTGCGGCGTGTGTATCAGTGTATCAGTCCGCGAATGAAAACAAGAAACTAACAACAGCAAATATTAGCAAGAGATGATGGCACGAGTTGTGAAACATTCAACAACGGGATGAAACACGAGTTCTGTCATTTCTCTTTTTTTCTTTCTCTTGTCCTTTCTTCTTTAAAGTAACTTAAAATGTATGAGCTTAGCGGGGGGAAAAAAGGGTAACATTGTTTGCTAAGCCGTGACAATGACTTCTAAATATATATATGTCAGAATTAGGGATGATTGCCTAAACTTATTTTTTAAATCCAGACATTCATAAACAATTTGACAAATGACAAACAAAAATATCAGGGACAGATAAACTTGTGCAAAGCTTTTGCTAAAGGATTTAGCCCAAATTTCAATTACTATCTTTACATCTAAAGCATAGATCAAAGTTTGCTTTTGATGGAACATGTAGAGGAAAACTACAGTCTTCTCTTGTTCTAAGCCTTTCTAATTTGTTGAGCATCCCTCTCCTTTCTCCACGTTATTTAGGACATGGACCATACACTACTTGATGTTATACAACAACCCCCCTCCTAGTCCGCCTGCGTGTGATGTCCATACGGCCGTCATTTTGAGATAGTTCCAGTTCCGCCTTTGCCTTAAATCTAACACCCTCGAGAAGTGTCTGTGTCTAAAACGAACATTTTCTGCGTACATGGCAAATGGTTCCCTTCGATTCTCTCTTCCACTTTCTCTTCCACTCTGTCCTCTACTCCGGTGTTTCTCAAACTTTTTAGTATGGCGGACCGGCAGGAATTTTTTCCATTGCACCAGGGACCGGTGCACTATTTTCCCTGCACTGACAATTTTTGCTGTCCTTTTTTTTTAGAACAGCTGCGGACCGGTAGCGGATGGCCCACGGACCGGCACCGGTCTGCGGACCACCACTTCGAGAAGCACTGCTCTACTCTGTACTAACTCTTGTCTTCCACTTTGTCTTCAACTCTGTCTTCCATTCTGTCTTCCACTTTGTCTTCAACTCTGTCTTCCATTCTGTCTTCCACTTTGTCTTCCAATCTGTCTTATACTCTGTCTTCCACTCTTTCTTCCACTTTGTCTTCAACTCTGTCTTCCATTCTGTCTTCCACTTTGTCTTCCATTCTGTCTTCCACTTTGTCTTCCATTCTGTCTTCCACTTTGTCTTCCACTCTTTCCTACACTCTGTCTTCCACTTACTCTGCCCTCCACTCTGTCCTCCACTCTATCTTCAGGACTCCACCAGATATGACGGATAACAGCTCCCTCCCATTGCGCCCCTAAGCGTATCTTCGGGTTGTATTGGATAACCTCACAGATACATCACTTATCCACTTATCCATATATGTGATTTATGCACACATATCAGAAATCCATTGACTGGATCAACACAACCACATATAATCCACACATTGAACGCCCCACATACGCACACACATACATGACATATATCTATACTCACAGATGTAAACCACATATCTATACTCACACACACACCACATATCTATATTCACACACACATCACATATCTATACTCACACACACACCACATATCTATTCTCTCACACTCACACACACCACATATCTATACTCACACACACACCACATATCTATACTCACATACACACCACATATCTATACTCACACACACACCACATATCTATACTCACATACACACCACATATCTATACTCACACACACACCACATATCTATACTCACAAACACACCACATATCTATACTCACACACACACCACATATCTATACTCACACACACACCACATATCTATACTCACACACACACCACATATTTATACTCACACACACCACATATCTGTACTCACACACACACCACATATCTATACTCACACACACACCACATATCTACACTCATACATACATCCTATATCTATACGCTGGGTTAACTCACTCTATCAAATCACATTTCTATACACGTGATAAACTCACATCTACGCTACTAACCCACACGCTGCGGTAAACCAAACATAAAGCTAGGCTCTTACACATACTTTTACTCCCACACATACATACATATCTATACACAGGATCAGCTCACACATACATCACTTATCTATACACTGGATCAGCTCACACATACATCACATATCTATACATGGGATCAGCTCACAAATACATCATATATCTATACACGGGATCAGCTCACACATACATCACTTATCTATACACTGGATCAGCTCACACATACATCACATATCTATACATGGGATCAGCTCACAAATACATCATATATCTATACACGGGATCAGCTCACACATACATCACATATCTATACATGGGATCAGCTCACACATACGTCACACATCTATCTATACATGGGATCAGCTCACACATACATCACATATCTATCTATACATGGGATCAGCTCACACATACATCAAATATCTATCTATACATGGGATCAGCTCACACATACGTCACATATCTATCTATACATGGGATCAGCTCACACATACATCACATATCTATCTATACATGGGATCAGCTCACACATACATCACATATCTATACACAGGATCAGCTCACACATACATACATATCTATACACAGGATCAGCTCACACATACGTCACATATCTATACACGGGATCAGCTCACACATACATCACTTATCTATACACTGGATCAGCTCACACATACATCACATATCTATACATGGGATCAGCTCACAAATACATCATATATCTATACACGGGATCAGCTCACACATACATCACATATCTATACATGGGATCAGCTCACACATACGTCACACATCTATCTATACATGGGATCAGCTCACACATACATCACATATCTATCTATACATGGGATCAGCTCACACATACATCAAATATCTATCTATACATGGGATCAGCTCACACATACGTCACATATCTATCTATACATGGGATCAGCTCACACATACATCACATATCTATCTATACATGGGATCAGCTCACACATACATCACATATCTATACACAGGATCAGCTCACACATACATACATATCTATACACAGGATCAGCTCACACATACGTCACATATCTATACACGGGATCAGCTCACACATACATCACTTATCTATACACTGGATCAGCTCACACATACATCACATATCTATACATGGGATCAGCTCACAAATACATCATATATCTATACACGGGATCAGCTCACACATACATCACATATCTATACATGGGATCAGCTCACACATACGTCACACATCTATCTATACATGGGATCAGCTCACACATACATCACATATCTATCTATACATGGGATCAGCTCACACATACATCAAATATCTATCTATACATGGGATCAGCTCACACATACGTCACATATCTATCTATACATGGGATCAGCTCACACATACATCACATATCTATCTATACATGGGATCAGCTCACACATACATCACATATCTATACACAGGATCCGCTCACACATACATACATATCTATACACAGGATCAGCTCACACATACGTCACATATCTATACACGGGATCAGCTCACACATACATCACTTATCTATACACTGGATCAGCTCACACATACATCACATATCTATACATGGGATCAGCTCACAAATACATCATATATCTATACACGGGATCAGCTCACACATACATCACATATCTATACATGGGATCAGCTCACACATACGTCACACATCTATCTATACATGGGATCAGCTCACACATACATCACATATCTATCTATACATGGGATCAGCTCACACATACATCAAATATCTATCTATACATGGGATCAGCTCACACATACGTCACATATCTATCTATACATGGGATCAGCTCACACATACATCACATATCTATCTATACATGGGATCAGCTCACACATACATCACATATCTATACACAGGATCAGCTCACACATACATACATATCTATACACAGGATCAGCTCACACATACGTCACATATCTATACACGGGATCAGCTCACACATACATCACTTATCTATACACTGGATCAGCTCACACATACATCACATATCTATACATGGGATCAGCTCACAAATACATCATATATCTATACACGGGATCAGCTCACACATACATCACATATCTATACATGGGATCAGCTCACACATACGTCACACATCTATCTATACATGGGATCAGCTCACACATACATCACATATCTATCTATACATGGGATCAGCTCACACATACATCAAATATCTATCTATACATGGGATCAGCTCACACATACGTCACATATCTATCTATACATGGGATCAGCTCACACATACATCACATATCTATCTATACATGGGATCAGCTCACACATACATCACATATCTATACACGGGATCAGCTCACACATACATCACATATCTATACACGGGATCAGCTCACACATACATCACATTTCTATCTATACATGGGATCAGCTCACACATACATCACATATCTATACACGGGATCAGCTCACACATACATCACATATCTATTCACGGGATCAGCTCACACATACATCACATATCTATACACGGGATCAGCTCACACATACATCACATATCTATACACGGGATCAGCTCACACATACATCACATATCTATACACGGGATCAGCTCACACATACATCACATATCTATACACGGGATCAGCTCACACATACATCACATATCTATACACGGGATCAGCTCACACATACATCACATATCTATACACGGGATCAGCTCACACATACATCACATATCTATACATGGGATCAGCTCACACATAAATCACATATCTATATATACACGGGATCAGCTCACACATACATCACATATCTATACACGGGATCAGCTGACCTATACATCATGAACCCACACGATGTAATAAACCAAAAGTAAAGAAATAGTTTGTCAATGAATGCCATTCAACGTTAACGTAATTCTGACGTAATACTAAAGTGATGACACTGCGTTAATGCATCCACTCATCCACGTAACGGGACCTCTGCCATCCAGACATCCACACCGTTTTGGTTTTTTTAACTAGCCACAAAACATCCACAAAACATCCACATAACAGCCATCCACCAGACACAACGTTTATCCACCCATCCACCAACAGCCGCCCCTCTTGACGCTAATCCACTCATCCTACACAGCGCTAATCCGGCCACGAAGCTAATCCATCTACCTGTGACACCTCCGGCCCACCAAGACAGCGGCAGGTATCACATGAACCCCGTCATTGTCTCCCTGGTGTCAGCACCGTGTTCTTTCCCTCCTCGCTCGCCTCCCTTCATGTCACCTCGCCCATTTCCTCCACCCTCGCCATTTATCGCACATTCTCTGTGACGCGAACAAAACCACCTGGATGTTTCTCTCGGCCTCGCCTCGTCCCACACTCCGTCTCTTCTTACAAATCTGTAATTACATTAGGTGATAGACTCAAGCTCAACGGCACGAGTAGTGCAGTCCGTGTGGTAATTCTTGGCTGCCTGCAACAATGACGTCACATTTACTATCTGGGAGGTACGAACTTTCAATATAGAATGGATACGTGCACTCTAGCCATGATAGAGTTGATACGTGCACTCTAGTCATGATAGAGTTGATACGTGCACTCTAGCCATGATGGACTTGATACGTGCACTCTAGCCATGATAGAGTTGATACGTGCACTCTAGCATTGATAGAGTTGATAAGTGCACTCTAGCCATGATAGAGTTGATACGTGCACTCTAGTCATGATAGAGTTGATACGTGCACTCTAGCCATGATAGAATTGATACGTGCACTCTAGCCATGATAGAGTTGATATGTGCGCTCTAGCCATGATAGAGTTGATATGTGCACTCTAGCCATGATAGAGTTGATATGTGCGCTCTAGCCATGATAGAGTTGATACGTGTACTCTAGTTATGATAAAGTTGATACGTGCACTCTAGTCATGCTAGAGTTTATATATGCACTCTAGCCATGATAGAGTTGATATGTGCACTCAAGCCATGTTATAGTTCATATGTGCACTCTAGCCATGATAGAGTTGATATGTGCACTCTAGCCATGTTAGAGTTCATATGTGCACTCTAGCCATGATAGAGTTGATACGTGCATTCTAGCCATGATAGAGTTGATATGTGCACTCTAGCCATGATAGAGTTGATACGTCCATTCTAGCCATGATTGAATTGATACGTGCACTCTAGTCATGTTAGAGTTGATACGTGCACTCTAGCCATGATAGAGTTGATACATGCACTCTAGTCATGATAGAGTTTATTCGTGTACTCTAGTTATGATAGAGTTAATACGTGCACTCTAGTCATGATAGAGTTTATTCGTGCACTCTAGTCATTTTAGAGTTGATTCGTGCACTCTAGTCATGATAAAGTTGATACATGCACTCTAGCCATGATAGAGTTGATACGTGCACTCTAGTTATGATAAAGTTTATTCGTGCACTCTAGCCATGATAGAGTTGATACGTGCACTCTAGTCATGATAAAGTTGATACATGCCCTCTAGCCATGATAGAGTTGATACGTGCACACTAGTCATGATAGAGTTGAAACAGCCACTCCAGCAATGATCAATGTTACCTCTGTTGGTCGCTGTTCCGTGTGTAAAATAATAAACTTGTGTGCTAAGATGGACAGCATCAGTTTTTATGTGATCTCTTTGTTCAAATTATGCTGCGCGGTGATTATAAACTGCTGCGCGGCGTCAGTCAGACACCTGCGCTGTCACACAGCTTAAAGAGAACACTGGCCATGATAGAGTCGATACAGTACACTGTCTGTCGGTACAGCTCCTACTCACATCCTCACACTTCTATTCACAATGAGATGGTAAATGGGTTGGAGATGTAAATGTGTGAGAGTATTTCTCAGCGTGGTAAGCGAGAAGGTGGCAGCCTTTAGATTTATTTCGTTGCTGCAAGCAGTAACAGTTTCATGTTTTTAAAATCTTTGTTTGGGAAAATGTATTAACAATTTAATATTTGATCTTTTGGTCAAAAGGAATTTTAATTTCAAAAAAGAAAAAAAAAGAAAATATGTTATGATAAAATGTTAAGTCTGTTGTTGACAGCTAATTATATAACCTTTGTCGAACTTCTTCCACAGAACTTTCGTAACTACCGTATATACTCGTTCGCAAGCCGACGTTTTTTGGACAAAATCTAGGGGGGAAAAGTGTGTGTGTGGGGGGGGGGTTCTTATGAGCGGGTCATAGGTGATTTCTGCATCATGGATATTGAATATCGGTGGTGTTATTGTAGATTATCAATGTCCTTTTCTACATTCTACAAGATTCGACTGCTCTATCAGAAGCTATAATATATTATTAAAAATCAGCACTTACCTAATTTAATCATTTTATTAATTTTTGTGAAAGTTTTAATAAATTGTTTTACAAATTTTGTTTTCAACCACGGATTTTAATGTACACGCTTTCGTCACTGTTTACCAAATAATTTTTGTTTTAAATACCGGTAACTCTTGCTTAACGAAGAACAGAAAGACAAAGATAGGCAGTACAAAGTAAACAATCATAATGACCGATTTAGCTTGTAGTTTTAAAAAAAGATGTACCATTTTTTTAAAGCTTTCCTATTATTTTTTTTTGGGTCGGCTTGCGATCGGGTTATAAACTTTTAATACTTTTCCCTTCCAAAAGTAAGGGGTCGGCTTATGAACGAACGGGCTATAGAACGAGTATATACGGTATATATGAATTATTTATTGCTCCCGGTTTTTCCACCATATCAATAAAAGTAACAATTTTTCAGAAGCGTGTTTGTAGTCACTTTATTTAGAGTTGTGTACCCAGCCATGATGATAGTGTTGTTAAAATGAGAAGATGAGTCACTAATAGCTGGCGTTGACTGGCCCAGCCATGATGATAGTGTTGTTAAAATGAGAAGATGAGTCACTAATAGCTGGCGTTGACTGGCCCAGCCATGATGATAGTGTTGTTAAAATGAGAAGATGAGTCACTAATAGCTGGCGTTGACTGGCCCAGCCATGATGATAGTGTTGTTAAAATGAGAAGATGAGTCACTAATAGCTGGCGTTGACTGGCCCAGCCATGATGATAGTGTTGTTAAAATGAGAAGATGAGTCACTAATAGCTGGCGTTGACTGGCCCAGCCATGATGATAGTGTTGTTAAAATGAGAAGATGAGTCACTAATAGCTGGCGTTGACTGGCCCAGCCATGATGATAGTGTTGTTAAAATGAGAAGATGAGTCACTAATAGCTGGCGTTGACGGGTAGAAAGTGAAAGGCGCTACGTGGAGCCTTAAATAAGGACTTTGTTCTCTGTCTGGATTCATGAAAGGATGAGGGGAGGGGGTGGTTTGTGGGAGAAGGGGACCGCTGGTCATAATCTTGTGTTGTTTGGTGACGTTATTTACTAGCACCCAGCACGCAGCACAAAGTAGCCATCTTGTGCGGGGTTTATTGTTATCTAAGATGAGAGCGAGGGGATTGTCCGGGGGGGGGGCACAGAACACCCTGGCCCTGCCCGGGCCTCACGTCCGGCGCGGGTATTTCATGTTAATTGGTTGGGAACACATAGTGGGTGGAGAGGAGAGGGGGGAGAAAAAGGGAAAGAACGAAAAACCAAAACATAAAACACCCACTCCCCCACCCCCCCCCCCACTGGTGTGGTGCTATTGCGGTGCTTGGTGATTGGGCGGGCTGTGGGTGGCGTGATGTAGGTGTAGCCCGAGATTCCATTGTTTGTACGAGTAATTTATGTGTGATTTTTGTATGTTCGTGGTCGAGCCCTGGATTCCGGCCACCGCGTGTTTTAGTAGGTGGTTGAGATGTTGGGACCCGGGATTGGTGCTGTTTTGGTCGTTGTGAAGAGAAGTTAAGATGCTGCCCTCGCCACCTGGTGTGGTGGGGAGGCTCTGACCCCTCTTGCTCCTGTGTACTGCTGACACCCCCCGGCTCCTGTGCACAAGCGCCGGGCGGTTACCTGGCTGGCGTCGCTCACGCTGCACCCATATACGTCTTTACGAGATTTTACGTATCGTGTAGCTTGAT
Source organism: Ampullaceana balthica (assembly GCA_944989445.1). Classification (NCBI taxonomy): domain Eukaryota; kingdom Metazoa; phylum Mollusca; class Gastropoda; family Lymnaeidae; genus Ampullaceana; species Ampullaceana balthica. Next base: position 2,457 of record CALYLW010002801.1, on the reverse strand, counting down.
GGTCCTCGGACCCCCGGGGTTTGTTGGGTCGTGTGGATGTGTTTGAGAGAAAGTGTCATGTGGCGGGGGTATCCCCCTGTGTGGGGAGTGTGGTGAGCGGTGTGGTGGGCTCACGGGGACACATGGTGGGGGTGGGGGGATCTCGGCTCTCGACCCACGACGCGCCCGTCAGTGCGGATAGAATGGGGGGTGGTGGGTTCAAATTGTGGGGTCTGTAGCTGGGGTCATGGTGGGGGAGGAGTCTAGATCAGAGTTACGACCCCAGGTCCCGACCTGCGTCTTACGTTGGTAGTATCGTTATGTGCCCGGATGGTCATAGCGCCCCGCCGCGGTCCGCACACCAAAGGGACCGGTGGGGGGCTCGCCCTGAGCGGGGTGACGCGAGGCACGATGCCCAGGGTGAGAGTGGTGTAGGTGTGTGTGGGTGTTGATTGGCAGATGGGCAGGCTACACCTGACCCGGGGTAGAGTGGCGGAGTAAACCGCAACGTCCGCCCTCAGCAGAACACGAAAATGCACACTGCAACCCTGGGGACGGGGCGGTGTGGGGCGAGTGCCCTGGGGTGGCGAGTCTGTGTGTGATGTTGCTAGATCAATCCGGGGTGGGGGGGTGCGGGTCGAGGGAGGGGGTGTCGTTGCCGGCACAACACCACGGTGCGCCCCCCCCCTCCAGCGCGCCCGAAGGCAGGGGGTGGTGACGGGATGCCGTTGAGGCCCAGGGTGGGTGGGATGTTACGCCCTGTGTTGTGCCGGGGTCGTGATACTGAGCTCGGGGCGCCGTGGACTCCTCCACGCCCCCACCGTGCCGTTGCCGGGGCGGGGACCCCATGAAGCTTCCAGGAGGGGGGGTGCGTGAGGCACGAGCGATGAGTATGCTGAGCCCTGCGCACATAGAATGTGTGGTGTGGGGGTTTGGTGTGTGTTTTGTGGGGTGTGGCGGTTCCGGGGATGAGGAGGGTGTGTTGTGTAGATTTGTGTGTGGGTGTATTTTGGTGGAGGATCGACCCATATTCGTGCCCCAGGGTTATATGATCTCCAGTGTAAGTTGGGGAGGGTTCTGTTTTTTGTTTGGGGTAGGTGGATTGAGGTGAGCGCTCGCAGGCTTTATTATTTTGGGAGCTGAGTTAGGTCGTGGTATTAGTTACCAGGGTACTATCCCGTGGAGCTGTTTCCTGTTCCGGAGATGTGGTGAATTGATTAATGAAAAGGTGTGAGACCTTTCGGCCGTTTTCGGGGACCGGGTGTGGGGCCGGTGCGGGGGTGCTGATCCCCAGGGTGTGGTCGTGTTAGTTCATGAGGTGACCGGTAGGGGGGTGGGTGCAGGTTTTTCGCGGTCCTTGTGTTGGGGATCTGAGAGGGTGAGGCAGGGGATGTTTCTTGTTGCTAAAGGATTTTGAATGGTAGTTTTGACTAAGTCCCTAGAGGATACATTCGCCTTTTATATGGTTGTGGTTTGTATTGGGTGTTGGGTTTGTTGGCAGCTGGGCCCTGTGGTTTTGGTGTGGAGGTGAGGTAGGTGTGGGTGAGTTGGGCATGAGATAGATCCCAAGGGCATACCCTTGTTGGGTGATTTTGTGCAGATTTTATAGTTTTAAGTGATTTTAGATGGTAGTTCGGGAAGCGGGACTCGATGTTGGTGAGGGCGGGTTATAGAAACGCCTGTGGGGCGGGGGTGGGAGTTCCACGCTGGTTTTATGTTAGATAGATATGTTGAGAGTGACTCGTTCGTATTTGGTATGTGTGAAGCTGTGTGGACTTTGACCCCCCCTGTTTGATCCCATGTTATATTGATATCGTAGTGATTAGATTGAGATATATCTAGTCAGTCTGTGAGTTGATAGCGTTGGATCAGCGATTGTATAGATAATATGGCGATGTAGGATATTAGATGAAAACCCTGTTGTTTTTTGGTTTTTGTGTTGTGAGATAACTTGGTGGAGGACGGGTTTAGGATCCCTAGGTATAGATTGATTTTTGTGTTAGAGGTGTGGTGTTTGTGTGAAAGACTCCTGTCCCGTTCCGGTTGTGGTGGAGTTGTTATGCCCTTCCCTCCATTAGTGTTAGTGTGTGTGGGGTGGGAATCCCCTCCCTCCGCCCCCGGGCGTCAGACCACACACCATCTGACCCTAGCCCCATGCGGTCGTTTTTCTATTAGTGAGAGATTGACGTCCGGTTTCGTGATGGTGCATGTGGTGTGTGATTGAGTAGCTGATCTCCCGTTTGTGTGGGGGGTTTATTGTCCCCCCTCCCCCCCCCCCCCCCCCCCCCCCCCCCCCCCCCCCCCCCCCCCCCCCCCCCCCCCCCACCCCCCGGGTGGCCCCCCCCCCCCCCTCCCCACGTCTTCCTCCATGGTTAGGTTAGCTGGCGCCCCCCCAGGAAGAATATATGCGAGAACTTACGAAGTGTATAGTACTAAGAGACGACCCGCTATTACAGCGTGTATTGTTGTGGGGTGATC
>CALYLW010002800.1:0-29065 GCA_944989445.1 Ampullaceana balthica | reverse complement strand
CCTACACGGGAAATATGAGCATTTGTGATTTTCAGTTTTTATATAGCTCATATTAGGAAAGAAACTTCATTTGGGCGGCCCCAGGAATTGATAATTATGCTGTTACCATTGCGGGTTGTCCTCAACACTTCCAAAGTTTCATGCTTCTGCCTACTCGGGAAATAGGAGAATTAGTGATTTTCAATTTTATATAGGACCATATATAGGACGTTTTGGGCCCCGAGCCCCCATGATGTGTAAAATTTTAAAATTCTTTTACGCCAGTTTTTCGTCTGTGAGGGTACACAACAACTTCAAAGTTTCATGCTTCTACCTACACGGGAGTTGGAGAATTAGTGATGAGTCAGTTTTTATATAAGAAAAAAACTACATTTGGGCCCCCGGACCCATTAAGTGTTATTTTAAATATGTTTTCGCTTGTTACCATCGCGGAAGTGTGCTTATCAACTACTAGTGTTTCATGCTTCTACCTACACGGGAAATATGAGCATTTGTGATTTTCAGTTTTTATATAACTCATATAAGGAAAGAACTTCATTTGGGCCCCGGCCCCCAGGAAGTGAAAATTTAATTTTATTTTCGCCTGTTACCATTGCGGGTTTGTCCTCAACAACTTCTAAAAGTTTCATGCTTCTGCCTACTCGGGAAATAGGAGAATTTGTGATTTTCAAATTTTATATAGGCCAAATTAGGAAAAAACGTTTTTGGGCCCCCAGCCCCCATGAGTGTAAAATTGTAAAATTCTTTTACGCCAGTTTTCGTCTCGAGAGGCTACACAACAACTTCCCAAAGTTTCATGCTTCTACCTACACGGGAAGTTGGAGAATTAGTGATGAGTCAGTTTTTTATATAAGAAAAAAACTACATTTGGGCCCCCGGACCCCATTAAGTGTTATTTTAAATATTGTTTTCACTTGTTACCATCGCGGAAGTGTGCTTATCAACTACCTAGTGTTTCATGCTTCTACCTACACGGGAAATATGAGCATTTGTGTTTTTCAGTTTTTATATAGCTCATATAAGGAAAGAACTTCATTTGGGCCCCCAGGAAGTGATAATTTAAATGATTTTTCTCCCGTTACCATCGCGGGGTTGTACTCAACAATTTCCTAAAGTTTCATGCTTCTGCCTACTCGGGAAATGGGAGAATTGGTGATTTTCAAATTTTATATAGGCCATATAAGGGAAAAAAACGTTTTTGGGCCCCCGGCCCCCATGAGTGTTATTTTAAAAATTCTTTTACTCCAATTTTCGTCGCGAGAGGCTACTCGACAACTTCCCAAAGTTTCATGCTTCTACCTACACGGGAAGTTGGAGAATTAGTGATGAATCAGTGAGTCAGTGAGTCAGTGAGTGAGGGCTTTGCCTTTTATTAGTATAGATTCAGTTTCCAAATCTTCAAGTGGTTAAGTGCCCTTGCTCTGATGAGCTTTATCACACCGACAACTGGGTCAGTAACATGGTTGATATTCAACTTAGCTTTACAAAGACTTTCCTGACGGATGAAACAGTGGAGAGGTAAGAGTGTATGGTCAGGTTGTTCTTCTGTAATTATTTTTTTAACCAACTTCACAAGACGTACGTTTTTTCAAGTCTAAGCATGCGCTCCATCGTTTGTTACACTTGATATCTTGTTCCATACCAACCCTGTTCTTTCAACACAGTTCTCAACAGCATTGACTGAATCCTAGCCTGTAGTTGTGTCTTTGAGTGGCTCAACACTAAGTAATTCCACGATAGCTCAAAAGGAGTGTAAATTCCCCGTATAAATACCAACAATTGAGTTGCGTCATGTAAATCGGTACTTTTTTGCAATGCAAGAGAGTACTACAAAAAGTCTTTGCTTGCATCTCGAATTTGGTGCATCAAATTGTCAATAATTTTTCAACACGCTTGACTGAAGTTCTCCTTAATAAAGAAATGCTATCAAATTGTGTTTTCTGTTATGGGCACATAATGTTTGCTGCATCTGACAAGCATTTCTTGATGAAATCGCTGTAAGAAAAAGACTTGCTCCGATTTACAATCTTATGGAACAGCACCAAACTAGCTTCCGTTGCAGCATCTTGTATTAAAGACTGTTTGGTGAAAACAGTCTTCTGCTTTTTTAAACTATAAACCAACTCCTGGCTATTTCTTTTTTCTCTCTTCGTTCAAATTGAACGTTAAATTGTTCCCGAAATCCAAATGTTTTGTTTGGTGGGGTCTTTTTAAGTTGTACTCCTTAAAGACGCTCACACACTCACGGCAAAGTACGCAGACTGCTTTGCTGCCAACGTGCGTGAAGCATTATATACCAGTCCATTCTAATTAAAAACATGGCATTCGTCCTCAATTTTTTGTTTTGATTTTTAATTGTTTGTTTTTTAAACCGATTAACATTCCATGATTCGAATCAAATACTCGAAATTATATTTTAAAAAATATAGCAAAAAATCTCAACAAAGAAAATTTACATCGACATAAGATCGCAACATGTACATGCTTACGGGCCGCATAATATGCCACATATCCACACACACACACACATACAAAACACACTAAATGCAGGTGAGGAAGTATGCGGTAACCAAACCTGCGTCCAAAACGTTTTTAAAGAAAAATTAAACCTTATGAGTGGAATACATAAATTATTTATTCTAAATCTTCTCTTCCATTTTTTCTGCTTTCACCGACCTCTTACAGTTATTCACCGCTAACCAAATTGACCCGTGGCATTCACCGCCCCCCTGGAACGCTTCAGCGCCCACAAGGGGGCGCTAGCGCCCACTTTGGGAATTACGGCTTTACACAGAAATAAATCACGCCCACTGCCCACTGAATGAAAACCCCTTTATTGTCATTTGCCTCCGGTACCTTACACAGTACCACCAGAGGTACTCTCAAATTCCAAAACGCAAGTTCTCACAATGACATAATGTTTTTTTTTCCTTTAACAACACACTTATTCACGGACTATTCAATACACACCCTCCATAACCCCCCCTCCCCCCTTCTCCGCAAACAGCTCTCAACAAGGTCATGAAGGCAAATTGATCATACGTGACTCAATAACTTTCAGCGTGCTCATTGCTTGGAGAGGAAACTTCTGTCATATGAGCTAAAAATACTATATGAATATGTTGTATACCATTTCAAACTATTCATATGTATGTGATCGACTGAAAGTATTTTTAACTTTACTCTCAAAATAAATACCGTAAAAGATAATTAGAATTAAACCACCCGTAAAAACAAAGTTTTTGACTATAAATCCCTTGTTATGAAAAATAACTAAAAGTATTCATCATGTTAAATATAATACGTACCGCGTGACAGACTAGCATAAACATTTACACATCAACGAAATATAAAACGTCAGGAAAATATTACAAAGGTTGTTCAACATAATACGAACCGCGTGACAGTTTAGCACAAACATTTACTTATTACATAGAGATACACTAAAAATTCATTAATTTAATTACAGTACATTTGATTGATCTGAAATTTTGATAAAATGCATTGTTATGTGAAAAAAGATGATGTGCAAAATTTCAGCGCGATAGCGTAACGGAAAGTAGGTAATTTTTTACTTTTTTTCTCTCCACGGGATCACGACAGACAAGACCGTGAAGTTAATATAAGGGAATTAAAAAGGGCAGTTACATCTAAAGTAATTGATTGCAATAACTAATAACAGTAATTGTAAATAAATGAGACGTTGTCGTTTCATCATCTTGTCATTTTGTCACTTTGTGACCTTTCGTTTTGTCATTTTGTCATCCTGTCATTTTGTCATTTTGTCATCTTGTCATTTTGTCATTGTGTCATCTTGTCATTTTGTCACCTTGTCATTTTTTTGACTTTGTCACCTTTCGTTTTGTCACCTTGTCATTTTTTTTACCTTGTAGCTTTTTCACCTTGTCGTTTTGTCTGTAGTCTGTTTTACTCCTTTTCGTTTTGTCACTTGTCCTTTGTCGTTTTGTCTGATTTCAGCATCAAGCGGCTGATTAGCCGATGATTTTGCAGTAACGCATCATTTACTGAAAAATCCCGTGAAGAGAAATTTTAACGAGTATAGAGCCTAATTCCTCAACTTTGTATAATACATTAGTAGAGATACTTTTCTTTTGATACCAATACTGAATTCATAATTGTACAAAATCTTATAGGACATTCTGGAATAGAAACTTTCACGTTTATTAGCAACATTATCGATTACGGGGAAAATTTAACTGCATCACATGACATTTCTAGAAAGCTTCGCCTTGACTAAGTACACACATAATCTCTACACCACATCTACAAAAAAAGATGACATAATCTATACTAATAAAAGGGAAAGCCCTCACTGACTCACTCACTGACTGACTGATTCATCACTAATTCTCCAACTTCCCGTGTAGGTAGAAGCATGAAACTTTGGGAAGTTGTCGAGTAGCCTCTCGCGACGAAAATTGGAGTAAAAGAATTTTAAAAATAACAGTCATGGGGGCCGGGGGCCCAAAAACTTTTTTTTTCCTTATATGGTCTATATAAAATTTGAAAATCACCAATTCTCCCATTTCCCGAGTAGGCAGAAGCATGAAACTTTGGGAAATTGTTGAGTACAACCCCGCGATGGTAACGGGAGAAAAAACATTTAAATTATCACTTCTTGGGGGCCGGGGGCCCAAATGAAGTTTTTTCCTTATATGAGCTATATAAAAACTAAAAATAACTAATTCTCATATTTCCTGTATAGATAGAAGCATGAAACTTGGGGTGGTTGTTAAGTTCACTTCCGCGAAGGTAACAAGCGAAAAATATATTTAAATTATCACTTAATGGGGGCTGGGGGCCCAAACGTATTTTTTTTCTTATATAAAAAAACTGACTCATCACTAATTCTCCAACTTCCCATGTAGGTAGAAGCATGAAACTTTGGGAAGTTGTTAAGTAGCCTCTCCCGACGAAAATTGGAGTAAAAGAATTTTTAAAATAACACTCATGGGGGCCGGGGCCCAAAAACGTTTTTTTTCCTTATATGGCCTTTATAAAATTTGAAAATCACAAATTCGCCTATTTCCCGAGTAGGCAGAAGCATGAAACTTTGGGAAGTTGTTGAGTACAATCCCGCGATGGTAACGGGTGAAAAAATATTGAAATTATCACTTCCTGGTGGCCGGGGGCCCAAATTAAGTTTTTTCCTTATATGAGCTATATAAAAACCTAAAATTACTAATTCTCCTATTTCCCGTGTAGATAGAAGCATGAAACTTGGGGTGGTTGTTAAGTTCACTTCCGCAAAGGTAACAAGCGAAAAATATATTTAAATTATCACTTAATGGGGGCCGGGGGCCCAAATTTTATAAAATTTGAAATTCACAAATTCTCCTATTTCCCGAGTAGGCAGAAGCATGAAACTTTTAGAAGTTGTTGAGGACAAACCCGCAATGGTAACAGGCGAAAAGAAAATTAAATTATCACTTCCTAGGGACCGGGGGCCCAAATGAAGTTTTTTCCTTAAAAGAGCTATATGAAAACTGAAAATCACAAATTCTCATATTGCCCGTGTAGGTAGAAGTGTGAAACACTGAGTAGTTGACTTCCCCGATGTTAGCAAGCGAAAAACATATTTAAATTATCACTTAATGGGGGCCGGGGGCCCAAATGTAGTTTTTTTATTTTAAAAACTGACTCAACACTAATTCTCCAACTTCCCGTGAATGTAGAAGCTAAATCTTTGGGCGATGTTAACAAGCGAAAAACATATTTAAATTATCACTTAATGGGGGCCGGGGGCCCAAATGTAGTTTTTTTATATTAAAAACTGACTCATCACTAATTCTCCAACTTTCCGTGTATGTAGAAACATGAAACTTTGGGGAGTTGTTAAGTAGCCTCTCGTGACGCAAATTGGCATAAAATAATTTTTAAATTCACACTCATTGGGGCCGGGGGGCCAAAAACCATTGTTTTCCTTATATGGGCAATATTAAAATTAAAATAACTAATTCTCCTATTTCGCGAGTAGATAGAAGAATGAAACTTTGGGAAGATGTTGAGTACACTTCGACGATATCAACAGGAAAAAAAATATTTAAATTTTCAAATACTGGGGTCCGGGGGCCCAAATAAAGTTTTTTCTTTATGTGAGCTATATAAAAACTGAAAATCACAAATTCTTATGTTTCCCGTGTAGGTAGAAGCAAGAAAGTCTGAGTAGTGGTAACAAACTAAAACAATATTTAAATTATCACATAGTGGGGGCCGGGGGCCCAAATGTAGTTTTTTCCTGATATGAGCTATATAAAAACTAAAAATCACTAAATCTCCTATTTCCCGTAAAGGTGGAAGCATGAAACTTTGGGCAGTTGTTGAGTACCCTCCCCCAATGGTAGCAGAGGAAATAAGTTAAATGAAAAAAAATCTTTTTTTAAAAGTACACGCTTTTATTTACAAACATTTACAGACTGAAACACGCTGATCTCCCCTGTCCTTGATGTAAACACGGAAATTTGGTTAACGAGGGCTTGAGTGAAACCAGTAAGCCTTGGAGGTCAACTCTAGCAGACGACTATACATTCTAAATAGTGATAAATAGAGATAAACTAAAAATTGATTAATTAAATTACGGTACATTCGATCGATCTGAAATTTTGATACAATGCATTGTCATCCAAGATCTATCTGTGGTAAAATTTTGAGATCTCTAGGACCATCAAAAATGGTTTAATTTTACGTTTCAAGATTTGAAGGAAGGAAGGATGGATGGATGGATGGATGGATGGATACAACATACAAACAGTGTGACTTAAATAAAAGCGTGTAAAAAATTAAATTATCAGCTCGATAGGATCACGGGAAGTGTGTTATTTTTTACTTTTCGTTTTTGTTTTTCTGCGGGACTACGACAGACAGACAGACAAGACGGTGAAGTTAATCTATGTATTATATTCATCATGATCCAGATTGAAATCAATTGGTGTTTTGAATCTGTGTTACGCGGGTTCTCAACGGTAACTAAAATACCATTTTCCGCAGCAGAGCGCGGGTATTTTGCTAGTCCATACTAATAAAAGGCAAAGCCCTCACTCACTGACTCACTGACTGATTCATCACTAATTCTCCAACTTCCCATGTAGGTATTAGCATGAAACTTTGGGAACTTGCTAAGTACACTCTCTCAACGATAATTGGCTAATAAGAATTTTAAAATTCACATCTTGGGGGCCCGGGGCCCAAAAACGCTTTTTTTCCTTATATGGACTATATAGAATATGAAATCCCTAATTTTCTCATTTCTGGAGTAGGCAAAAGTATGAAACTTTGGGAAGTTGTTGAGTAAAAACCAGCGATAGCGACGGGAGGAAAAAAAATAAATTATCACTTCCTGGGGGCCGGGGGCCCAAATGAAGTTTTTTCCTGATATGAGCTATATAAAAACTAAACATCACTAATTCTCCTATTTCCCGTGTAGGTAGAAGCATGAAAGACTAGGTAGTTGATAGGCACACTTCCGCGATGGTAACAAGCGAAAAAAATATATAAAATAACACTTAATGGGGTCCGGGGGCCCAAATGTAGTTTTTTTCTTGTATAAAAAACTGACTCATCACTAATTCTCCAACTTCCCGTGTAGGTATTAGCATGAAACTTTGGGAACTTGCTGAGTACACTCTCTCAACCATAATTGGCTAATAAGAATTTTAAAATTCACACTGTTGGGGGCCCGGGGCCTAAAAACGCTTTTTTTCCTTATATGGACTATATAGAATATGAAATCACTAATTCTCTCATTTCTCGGGTAGGCAAAAGCATGAAACTTTGGGAAGTTGTTAGTAAAAACCAGCGATAGCGACGGGAGGAAAAAAAATTAAATTATCACTTCCTGGGGGCCGGGGGCCCAAATTAAGTTTTTTCCTTATATGAGCTATATAAAAACTAAAAATCACTAATTCTCCTATTTCCCGTGTAGGTAGAAGCATGAAACAATAGGTAGTTGATAAGCACACTTCTGCGATGGTAATAAGCGAAAAAAATATTTAAAATAACACTTAATGGGGTCCGAGTGCCCAAATGTAGTTTTTTTCTGATATATAAAACTGACTCATCACTAATTCTCCAACTTCCCGTGTAGGTATTAGCATGAAACTTTGGGAACTTGCTGAGTACACTCTCTCAACGATAATTGGCGAATAAGAATTTTAAAATTCACACTGTTGGGGGCCCGGGGCCCAAAAACGTTTTTTTTCCTTATATGGACTATATAGAATATGAAATCACTATTTTTCTCATTTCTCGAGTAGGCAAAAGTATGAAACTTTGGGAAGTTGTTAAGTAAAAACCAGCGATAGCGACGGGAGGAACAAAAATTAAATCATCACTTCCTGGGGGCCGGGGGCCCAAATTAAGTTTTTTCCTAATATGAGCTATATAAAAACTAAAAATCACTAATTCTCCTATTTCCCGTATAGGTAGAAGCATGAAACACTAGGTAGTTGATAAGCACAATTCCGCGATGGTAACAAGCGAAAAAAATATTTAAAACAAAACTTAATGGGGTCCGGGGGCCCAAATTTAGTTTTTGTCTTACATAAAAAACTGACTCATCACTACTTCTCCAACTTCCCGTGTAGGTATTAGCATGAAACTTTGGGAAGTTGTTGAGTACGCTTCCGCGACGGTAACAGGCGAAAAAATATTCAAAATTTCACTTACTGGGGCACAGGGGCCAAAATGTTGTTTTTTCCTTATATGAGTTATATAAAAAACTGACTCATCACTACTTCTCCAACTTCCCGTGTAGGTATTAGCATGAAACTTTGGGAAGTTGTTGAGTACGCTTCCGCGATGGTAACAGGCGAAAAAATATTCAAAATTTCACTTACTGGGGCACAGGGGCCAAAATGTAGTTTTTTCCTTATATGAGTTATATAAAAACTGAAAATCACTAATTCTCCTAATTCCTGTGTAGGAAGTAGCATGAAACTTTGAGTAGTTGTTAAGTAACATTCTGCGATGGTAACAGGTTAAAAAACTATCTAAATTATCACTTACTGGGGGCCGGGGGCCAAAATGTAGTTTTCTTCTTATATAAAAATCTGACTCATCACTAATTCTCCAATTTCTCGTGTTGGTAGCAGCATGAAACTTTGGAGAGTTGTTAAGTACACTTCCGCAATGGTAACAGGTGAAAAAGAATTTTGAAATTCACACTCATGGGGGCCGGGGGCCCAAAAACGTTTTTTTTCCCTTATTTTGGCTTTATAAAAATTAAAAATCCCTTATTCTCCTATTTCCCGAGAAGATAGAAGCATGAAACTTTGGGTAGTTGTTGGATAACATTCCGCGATGGTAACAGGTGGAACATTTATATAAAATATCACATAACGGGGGCCGGGGGCCGAAATGTAATTTTTTTCTTATATGAGCTATATAAAAACTGAAAATCACTAATTCTCCTATTTCACGTGTAGGTGGAAGCATGAAACTTGGGCGGTTGTTGAGTACACTCCCGCAATGGTAGCAGACGGAAAAAAATTAAATTATCAGCTCGATAGGATCACGGGAAGTGTGTCATTTTTTTACTTTTCGTTTTTGTTTTTGTGCGGGACTACAACAGACAGACAGACAAGACGGTGAAGTTAATATATGTATTATATCCATCATGATCCATTTTGAAATCGATTTGTGTTTTGAATTTGTGTTACGCGGGTTCTCAATGTTTACTGAAATCCTAATTTATCGCAGCAAAGCGCGGGTATTTTGCTAGTCTATACTAATAAAAGGCAAAGCCCTCACTGACTCACTCACTGACTGATTCATCACTAATTCTCCAACTTCCCGTGTAGGTAGAAGCATGAAACTTTGGGAAGTTGTCGAGTAGCCTCTCGCGACGAAAATTGGAGTAAAAGAATTTTAAAAATAACACTCATGGGGGCCGGGGGCCCAAAAACGTTTTTTTTCCTTATATGGCCTATATAAAATTTGAAAATCACCAATTCTCCTATTTCCCGAGTAGGCAGAAGCATGAAACTTTGGGAAATTGTTGAGTACAACCCGCGATGGTAACGGGAGAAAAAATATTTAAATTATCACTTCCTGGGGGCCGGGGGCCCAAATGAAGTTTTTTCCTTATATGAGCTATATAAAAACTAAAAATCACTAATTCTCCTATTTCCCGTGTAGGTAGAAGCATGAAACACTGGGTAGTTGATAAGCACACTTCCGCGATGGTAACAAGCGAAAAAAATATTTAAAATAACACTTAATGGGGTCCGGGGGCCCAAATGTAGTTTTTTTCTTATATAAAAAACTGACTCATCACTAATTCTCCAACTTCCCGTGTAGGTATTAGCATGAAACTTTGGGAACTTGCTGAGTACACTCTCTCGACGATAATTGGCGAATAAGAATTTTAAAATTCACACTGTTGGGGGCCCGGGGCCCAAAAACGCTTTTTTCCTTATATGGACTATGTAAAATATGAAATCACTAATTTTCTCATTTCTCGAGGAGGCAAAAGCATGAAACTTTGGGAAGTTGTTGAGTACAAACCAGCGACAGCAACGGGAAAAAAAATTAAATTAACACTTCCTGGGGGCCGGGGCCCCAAATGAAGTTTTTTCATTTTATGAGCTATATAAAAACTGAAAATAACAAATTCTCCTATTTCCCGTGTAGGTAGAAGCATGAAACTTGGAGTAGTTGTTGAATACAATCCCGCGATGGTAACGGGAGAAAAAATATTTAAATTATCACTTTCTAGGGGCCGGGGTCCCAAATGAAGTTTTTTCCTTAAATCCTTAAATGAGCTATATAAAAACTAAAAATCACTAATTCTCCTATTTCCCGTGTAGGTGGAAGCATGAAACTTGGGGTAGTTGTTAAGTACACTTCCACGATGGTAACAGGTAAAAACATCATTTAAATTATCACTTAATGGGGGCCGGGGGCCCAAATGTTTTTTTCTCAGATAAAAACACTGACTCATCACTAATTCTCCAACTTTCCGTGTAGGTAGAATCATGAAACTTTGGGAAGTTGTTAAGTAGCCTCTCGCGATGAAAATTGGCGTAAAAGAATTCGACAATTTACACTCATGGGGGGGGCCGGGGGCCCAAAAAAGTTATTTTTCCTTATATGGCTTTATAAAATTTGAAACTCACAAATTCTCCTATTTCCCGAGTAGGCAGAAGCATGAAACTTTGGGAAGTTGTTGAGTACAAACCCGCAATGGTAACAGGCGAAAAAATAAATAAATTATCACTTCCTAGGGACCGGGGGCGCAAATGAAGTTTTTTCATTATATGAGCTATAAAAAAACTGAAAATCACAAATTCTCATATTTCCCATGTAGGTAGAACCATGAAACACTGGGGGGTTGATAAGTACACTTCCGCGATGTTAAGAAGCGAAAAACATATTTAAATTATCAGTTAATGTAGCCAGTTCGGATATTCTGTTCACAACATCGACTAGGAATCTTGGCTACATTATTTCTGACAACATGTCTATTAACAACTTCATCAATCACATCTGTCGCTCTGCCTACACTGCCATTCGTCAGATCAGCTCAATCCGTCATTACTTAACAGTTAGTGCCACAAAAACACTAGTCTGTGCTCTTGTACTGGCTCGTATGGATTAATGCAATTCTCTTCTGTCAGGTGTGCCAAAACAATGCATTGAAAAACTACAGAAAGTTCAAAATTCAGCTGCCAGACTGGTGCTCAAAGCAAAAAAACATGACCATGTTACTCCACTTCTTCGCTCACTTCATTGGCTGCCTATACAAGCCCGTATTGATTACAAACTGGCCGTTCTCTGTCACAATTTCTTTTCGGACTCATGCCCATCGTATCTTACTGAACTTTTGTCGGTCTACTCACCCACTCGCAAGCTAAGATCTTCTGCAGACACACGCGTTCTCTCTGTTCCTACGACACGCACCAAAACTTTGGTGAAAGGTCGTTCTCTTTTTGTGCTGCCAAACAATGGAATTCTCTACCATAACACATACGTAGTATTCAAACAACCAAGTCCTTCAAGACTACACTTAAGACACATCTTTTCAAAATTTATTTTTAAAATTGATGAAACAACATTTCTTGTAAATGATTAACGTAGCTTATGTATAATGTATTGTAATTTTGTGTGTTTGTTGTGATATGAAAGTTAATTTAATACTTATAAGTATGTTATTTCTTTCATGTAAAGCGCTGTGAGCCCAGTTCCTTACTGGGATACAGCACTATATAAATAATCAATTTATTATTATTATTATATAATGGGGGCCGGGGGCCCAAATGTAGTTTTTTTATATTAAAATCTGACTCATCACTAATTCTCCAACTTTCCGTGTAGGTAGAAGAAGCATGAAACCTTGGGGAATTTAAGTAGCTTCTCGCGACGAAAATTGTCATAAAATAATTATTAAATTCACACTCATTGGGGCCGGGGGCCCAAAACCATTGTTTTCCTAATATGGGCAATATTAAAAGTAAAGTCACCAATTCTCCTATTTTGCGAGTAGATAGAAGAATGAAACTTTGGGAAGATGTTGAGTACACTTCGGTGATATCAACAGGCAAAAAAATATTAAAATTTTTAAATACTGGGGTCCGGGAGTCCAAATAAAGTTTTTTTTTCTTTATGGGAGCTATATAAAAACTGAAAATCACAAATTCTTATGTTTCCCGTGTAGGTAGAAGCAAGAAACTCTGAGTAGTGGTAACAAACTAAAACAATATTTAAATTTTTACATAGTTGGGGCCGGGGGCCTAAATGTAGATTTTTCCTCATATGAACTAAAATAAAAACTAAAAATCACTAATTTTTATATTTCCCGTAACGGTGAAAGCTTGAAACTTTGGGCAGTTGTTAAGTAACATTCCGCAATGGTAACAGGTAAAAAAAAGTATATAAATTATCACTTACTGGGAACCGGGGGCCAAAATTTAGTTTTTTCTAATATTAAAATCTGACTCAACACTAATTCTACAACTTGCCGTGAATGTAGAAGCTAAAACTTTGGGAACTTGATTAGTACACTCTTATGACGATAAATGACGAAAAGAAAATTTTAAAATTTTACTCATGGGTGGCCGGGGCCCAAAAACCGTTTTATTTTCCGTATATGGGCTATATAAAACTGAATGAACACTTATTCCTCATCTTCCCGTGTAGGTAGAAGCATGAAACTTTGGAAAGTTGTTGAGTACCCTCCCACGATGATACCAATTACAACCAAATATAAAAGTATTATTCACTAGGGGGCCGGGGGCCCAAATGTAGTATTTTTCTTATATGAGCTACATATAACAGACTCATCATTAAATATCTAACTTCCCGTGTAGTTAGGAGCACGAAACTTTGGGAAGTTGTTGAGTACCCTCCCGCAATGGTAGCAGACGAAAAATAAATTAAATTATCAGCTCGATAGGATTGTCAGGGTATGAGAATCACTGCGAATGATTGTTGCGAATGATTGTTGTGAGATTGTTGTGAGCCAGTGTTGGAGTCGGGTCAGGACGTTGTTTACGGGTATAACTCCTATCACGGGAATAATGTCTAGTGATGTCTGAGTGAGCTTCTGGTCACACGGGATATTTCAGGGACATGACCAGAGGACACGTCAGGGTCAGTTGAGACCAGTTGGGGGGGTATATAAGAGAGTAGTCGAGACGAGTGCGGGGTGTGGCAGAAAGCTGGGTAGTTCGCACAGTGTTGTGCGGTCAGACCGGTCAGGATAGACCGGGAGCTGCAGGGTTGCAGTAACACAGAGAGTTGAGTTAACGTCGCCCAGAAGCGGTCGGGTCGGACCGAGGGCATGCTTGAGCATACAGCAGTTATATATATAAGTATTGATGTCAAGGCAAGACAGCCAGTTGTACAGTGTATATAGTAGAATAAACATTGCATCGTTACACAGACTTGTGTCATCTCTTGTGTATGTTGTGTGTAGCGGAGAGCAAAGTACAATCCACCTAAACATAGAGACTTAACATGGGGGCCCGAATTGTCTCTGGATTGCCTAGCACCGCCAAACACTACGAGAGATGGGACGGAACCACATCAGCACAGCGGTATGTGCGCCTGTACTTTTCAGTACAGCGCCTCTGATACAGACTACTGTATCCATCGTAGGGCCTACGCCTTACAACAGAAGCAGCCCAATGACGACCAACCAGCGACGAACACGGGCAACAAGGGCAACGATCAACGTATCAGCGGATTCTCTGATAGACGAGGCCTAGCAAGTCCCGTACGGAACATTACCAGCAAGAACACCAACTACAAGAGATACCTCGAACCAGAACCAGCGAAACAACGACGTCGGAACCAGACGGTGCCAGCTACGAGAGAAGACGATTACAAACTGTACCGGGAGGTCAAGTTGCAGAACCAACCATCTCGCCCCAGCTACAGTGGGACCCTGAGGAGCCGAGACGACCCACAGCAACACAGTTCAAATCGGGACAAGTTCGAGAAGCTATTCCAGGTGGAGAAAAACATTACTAAGTGACAAGGAAACTACAAAAAGTGTGACTTTGTGAACTTCTTACGAATGGATATTTATTGTGTAATGGGACTTTCATTGTATATGGATATTATGTCTGAAATATAACCCACAGTAAGTACGTACTTAATTACTTATAAAATAGTGTTAAATTGGGGAAGTGTGCTATAGTAAGATTGATCTGTTAAATAATATATATATAATATAATATATATAATTAGATATAGCATACCTGTCATATATAAACGAACAATAAGGAACAATGGAAACGAGAAGTAAAAAAACACAAGATATCGATAAAATAATGGCGGACTTTAGGGAGACGGGGAGAAAGTTACAGTTAGAGGGGCAGGAGTTAAACAAATACGTAATAGACAAGTGGAGACAATGGGAAGAAGACGAACGAGAAAATAAGAGAAGACAGGAAGAAAACGAACGAGAAAATAAGAGAAGACAGGAAGAAAACGAACGAGAAGATAAGAGAAGACAGGAAGCCGCGGACATTAGGAAGCATGAAAGGGAACAGAGAGAGTATGACGAGGAACAGAGACAGAAAGAAAGGGAGCACGAATTGAAATTGGCAGAAATTAAAAGGAGAGACGAAACTGAACTGGACATGACAGGCCACTCGAGAGAAAACAAAGACCTTCGACAAATAGTAAAAAATTTGCAAAAATTTGACGGGTCCCAAGAACTCGACGAATATGTGGCGACATTTGAACATGTAGTGACTCAGGCGAAAGTGCCAAAAAGTCAATGGCTGATAGAGTTACAAGTAAGGCTAACGGTTGAGTTACAATCATTCTTAATGACGGAAGACGTTAGGACAAAACTGCATGATTATGACACTGTCAAGCAACTCCTTTTGCAACATGCAGGATTTAATGGGGAGAAATACAGGGAAGCGTGGAATAGTCTAGTACCGGAGAGTAATAATTTTAGATTATTTCACTCAAAATTGGTTAGAAGTTTGGACAATTGGGTGGCCAGTACAAAAACAGAGAGAACATTTGACGGGGTGAGAGATTTATTATGTAGAAACAAGTTATTATTGAACATGAAGGAAGAGGCTGTTAAATGCATTCTAATGAATAATGCCCCCAAATGTGAGGACGTACTGACACAAATTGACCATATAAAGTCGGCAGGACAAGGACAACTAAGTAGGAAAGCCAATACACAGCCACTGGTAGGAGGTGTGGCGGAACATAGGGGTGAATATGGAGGCAAGTATAGAAGTCGCTCGACGGAGGGCCGAGTAATGGGTGCATGTTTTAACTGTGGTCAGAGGGGTCACATAATGGCCAACTGTCGACAGAAATGGGCCAATAATAGGATGCCTGCGAAGAGAAATCAGTATAAAGACTCAGACCAGAAATTTAGCTATAATGGAAATAAATATCCATGGTACAGCCAGGATAGATGACTAAGCAAAGATTGCAAACAGGGCCGTACTATACAGTGGCAGGGGTATAAACCTAGGAAAAGGGGGCAGTTTCGCAATACACAATGGGGGGGAAGTATGAGCGATATTTTTAGAAAGTCCACGGGTAGGTTAAATGTCGAAAAATGCTTGTTGTTAGGGAAGGAAGCTTCTCTTCTTAGAGACACCGGCTGTACAATCGTAGGGTGCAGAAAGAGTTTAATACCAAAAAAATACAGGACTGATCAGACATTTACAGTTAAACTTATCGATGGGACAATAAAAACGTTTGAAACTGCTGTAGTAGACATTAAAACCCCTTATCTCTGCGGTAGATTTTTGTCCGCCCTTTTTGAAGATCCGGTAACAGATGTGATTTTAGGAAATGTTAGATCAGACGAGGACACACCATTCCATCACGGTAACGTAGTTACCAGGGCCCAGAATAAACGAAATAAAGGGGGAGGACCACAAATGAAAACGGTGATTAGTACAATCCCAAAAATATTTGAACACATCAATTTAGCTGAGGAGCAGGCAAAGGATGGTGGACTAAATAAACTATGGCAAAAAGCTAAAAGTCAGAGGGTGGAAAGCACCAAACAAGGAATAATAACGTTTGAAATAAACAATAATATACTGTACAGGATATTTATTTCTAAAATAGATAACAGTGTTGAAAAAAAATTGGTGATTCCGAAACCATACCGACGATTAGTCTTAGAAACGGCTCATACAACAGCATTAGCCGGACACATGTCAGTCAGAAGAACCAAATACAGAATTTTTTCTCAGTATTTCTGGCCACGTATGAGCATAGATATCAAAAAATTCATTAAGTCTTGCCCTATTTGCCAAAAAGCACGTCCACCGGGGAGCATAAAACCCATAGAGTTAGGTCAAATGGAAGTGATCGGAACACCCTTTCAAAAGGTTGCTATTGATATCGTAGGGCCATTACAACTAAGTGACAATAGGAATAGATATATCCTTACGTTGGTAGATATGGCTACTCGTTGGCCTGAGGCTATTGCGCTAAAAAATATAACAACACAAGACGTTTATGAGGCCCTATTAACAATATTCTCTAGAATGGGATTCCCGGAAGAGATCTTGTCAGATAACGGGCCCCAGTTCTCCTCCGATATGTACAAACAGGTGTGTGAATTGTTTAACATAAAATCCAGTCACTCTTCTATTTACCACCCACAGTCTAACGGGATGGTGGAAAGATTAAATGGCACCCTAAAAAGCATGTTAAGAAAAGTGGCAGATGAGGAACCCAACAATTGGGATAGATTTTTGCCGGCAATTTTGTTTGCATATCGGGAAGTTCCGAACGAGACAACGGCAATGTCTCCTTATGAACTCCTCTTCGGGCGGAAAGTGAGAGGACCAATGTCAATTTTAAGGAAAATACTAACAAATGAAAATACGACAGAGGAAGGTAAAAACACATATGAATATATAATCGACCTCAAAAACAGAATAAAATCAGGGTTATATAAAACAGAGGCAATCACGAAAGGAAAGGCAAATAAATATAAACAATATTATGATCAAAGGGCTAGAGAGAAAGATATACAAATTGGGGACAAAGTGCTCGTGTTGAAACCTAAAAAAGGAAATAAACTCGCTCTGTATTCAGAAGGTCCATTCACCGTCACGAGGAAATTATCGAAATTTAATGTAGAGATTGCGAAGGGACATAAGCGTATAGTTTATCACCTCAACAGATTAACAAAATTTGTCGAAAATAACATGGATAACACAGATGCGAACTTATCGGCAGCAGAGAAAAATGAAAAGACAATTAGTGGTGCCAGTGCCACAGTGATAGCCGAAGAAGAAGAGGAAGATGTAAATAGTGAAGACATTAAGCAAATTCCGTTAATCAACGTCAAGGTTAATTCAGGCATTGACATCAATAAGGAACTAACGGAGACACAGAAAAGACAAGTTGACGACATGGTGCATGAGTACAAGGAAATTATTTCAGATATCCCAGGGAAAACATCGGCGGGTACGCACAAAATAGAATTATTAGACTCTAAGCCCATTAACGTAAAACCGTACGCAATACCTATTCATATGGTTCAAAGGCTAAAAGAAGAGATTAGTATGATGCTAGAACTAGGTATAATCGAGGAAACACAGTCACCATATTGCTCTCCCTTAGTTTTAATTAAGAAAAAAGATGGATCGATTCGGACTTGCGTGGATTATAGGAAATTGAACGCAATTACAAAAAAAGTAGCAGAAGTTATACCTAACCAGGATAAACTTCTAGAGCACATGAATAAAGCCAAATACTTTACGAAACTAGACTTAACAAAGGGATATTGGCAAATACCTCTTGAGGAGGAAAGCAAAGAATACACAGCTTTTCAAGGCCCAGACGGGGCATATCAATATAACTTTATGCCATTCGGATTGGCAACCGCACCGGCAACGTTCAATAAAATTGTTAAGAAATTATTCAAAGGAGTAAAAGAGGTAGTTACTTATTTTGACGATATCTGTGTATACACAGACGACTGGGAGTCGCATATACGAGTTACTCGAGAGGTTTTAGAGATTCTTAAAAAGGCAGGGTTCACCATTAAACCATCTAAGTTAGAAATAGGTAAAGAATCTGTCGAATTTCTGGGACATAGAATTGGAGCAGGCATCTTAAAACCAGACATGAACAATATAAACAAAGTGTTGGAAATAAAACGACCCAAAAATAAGAAACAAGTAAGGGGACTAGTTGGCCTAATAGCGTATTACAATAAATTTATACCTAATTTTTCAACGATAACAGCCCCATTGACGGACCTTACAAAGAAGGGTAAACCTAATAATATATGTTGGACTAAGGAATGCCAACAAGCATTGGATACAATCCAAAACTATTTAACAAATAACCCCATTTTGGTTCTGCCCGACATTAAGGAACCTTTTATAGTTCGTACAGATGCGTCAACGAAGGGATTGGGGGCATGTTTGATGCAGAAAAGAGACAATATGCTCCACCCGGTGAAATATATTAGTCGGAAACTGGTTGACAGGGAAACCAGATACTCAACAATAGAGAGGGAATGCTTGGCAATAATATGGGGAATTCAGAAATTATCCTACTATTTAATGGGGGCAAGATTTACGCTCCAGTGTGACCACCAAGCGTTAAAATATTTGAACACGACTAAATTTGAAAATTCAAGAGTTTCCAGGTGGTCTTTGATGTTACAGGAATACGATTTCAACGTGGAATACATTAAAGGTGAAGATAACATTATTGCAGATTTTTTATCTCGGCAATAAGCAGATATGGCAGATGATTGGTTAGATATTTACATCAAAATTCGGTCGAGTTACGGCGACCAGGGGATAGAGGGGAGACATAGTGGAAATTGAGAGGTCAAGAAAAATTTAAAAGTTGTGACAAGGGCGGCCGGGTAGATGGTTGTGGACACAGACAAACTACGATATAACATCATAGGATCATGACAGATATGGTAATGGCAATCATAATTACTGAGCAGAAATCAAACCATGACCGACAAGGACTCGCAGGACAGGTTTATGATTCGGCCGAGTCACGAAGGTCGAAAAACAAGTCGAGTTGCTTGTTCAGGGGGACTAATTTGGGTAGAAATTGAGGTCTGAGTCACCTCGGGCCAGTATTATTATTATATGAACATGATTGTAAGGTTTCATAGCGATTATGTACTTATGTTAGTTAGTACTTAAGGATGGTTGTAAATAAATATGAGATGGTTGTACTTTCGTGCTGATGTTTTTTATTATAATTTTTGGCTCCGGGTGACCTCGGGCAAAATTTCATTATAAGGAGATGTAATTAATTATATATATATATATATTTATGAAATTATGAGATGATGATAATGATTTTGTTCATTTGAGTATTATGATGAATTATGTTGATTACGAATACTACATGCACATGATTGTTATATAATTGATTGTAATGGGTTAAATACAATCAGGCTGAAATGTCTATAGTCTGGATAAGTAGTTATCCCTATAACATTATCTCATGCTGGAGGTAATCCTGGAATAAATATCTTAAGGAATTTATATGAGGAACCAGTAGAGTCAGTTGGTAAATAGAAACAATCTAGCGTAAAAATGGTCAATTGTTGGATACTAATATGTGAGGCGTTATGACCAGTAGTAGGTCGAAGGTTGGTTCTTTGAGAATTAAGATAATGATAACGTACGAGTTGCGGGTTAGTGAAGTCGTATAAAGGTACGACCAAGTGGATTTATGCTCTGTGTTGTACATACTAGTGTTTTTTTTTCATGCCATGTTGTGTATAAAATTATTTTGAAAGATATTATTTCATTATGTATTATGTTATTGTAATTGTAATGTGCAGTGATTCCATGCCCTGACTGTGTTGTATTGTGAGATTCTACCGTAAGTAGAATCTAACGGAAGAGGGGGGATATGTCAGGGTATGAGAATCACTGCGAATGATTGTTGCGAATGATTGTTGTGAGATTGTTGTGAGCCAGTGTTGGAGTCGGGTCAGGGCGTTGTTTACGGGTATGAACTCCTATCACGGGAATAATGTCTAGTGATGTCTGAGTGAGCTTCTGGTCACACGGGATATTTCAGGGACATGACCAGAGGACACGTCAGGGTCAGTTGAGACCAGTTGGGGGGGGGTATATAAGAGAGTAGTCGAGACGAGTGCGGTGTGTGGCAGAAAGCTGGGTAGTTCGCACAGTGTTGTGCGGTCAGACCGGTCAGGATAGACCGGGGAGCTGCAGGGTTGCAGTAACACAGAGAGTTGAGTTAACGTCGCCCAGAAGCGGTCGGGTCGGACCGAGGGCATGCTTGAGCATACAGCAGTTATATATATAAGTATTGATGTCAAGGCAAGACAGCCAGTTGTACAGTGTATATAGTAGAATAAACATTGCATCGTTACACAGACTTGTGTCATCTCTTGTGTATGTTGTGTGTAGCGGAGAGCAAAGTACAATCCACCTAAACATAGAGACTTAACAAGGATCACGGGAAGTGTGTCATTTTTTACTTTTCGTTTTTGTTTTTCTGCGGGACTAAGACAGACAGACAGACAAGACGGTGAAGTTAATATATGTATTATATTCATCATGATCCAGATTGAAATCAATTGGTGTTTTGAATTTGTGTTACGCGGGTTCTCAACGGTAACTGAAATCCTATTTTCCGCAGCATAGCGCGGGTATTTTGCTAGTCTATACTAATAAAAGGAAAAGCCCTCACTGACTCACTGACGCATTCATCACTAATTCTCCAACTTCCCGTGTAGGTAGAAGAATGAAAATTTGGGAAGTTGTTTAGTAGCCTCTTGCGACGATAATTGGCGTAAAATAATTTTAAAATTAACACTCATGAGGGCCGAGGGCCCAAAAACGTATTTTTTCCTAATATGGCCTATATAAAATTTGAAAATCACTAATTCTCCTATTTCCCGAGTAGACAGAAGCATGAAATTTTGGGAAGTTGTTGAGTACAATCCCGCGATGGTAACGGGAGAAAAAATATTTAAATTATCACTTCCCGAGGACCGGGGGCCCTAATGAAGTTTTTTCCTTATATGAGCTATTTAAAAACTAAAAATCACTAATTCTCCTATTTTCCATGTAGGTAGATGCATGAAACTTTGGGAATTTTTTGAGTACATTTTCGCAATGGTAACAGGCCAAAAAAATATTGAAAATAACACTTACTGGGGGCCGGGGCCTAAAAGTAGTTTTTTTCTAATATTAAAAAGTGACTCATCACTAATTATCCAACTTCCCGTGTAGGTAGAAGCATGAAACTTTGGGAAATTGTTGAGTACCCTCTCACGACGAGAAATGGCTAAAAAGAATATTTAAAATTCACACTCATGGGGGCCAGGGGCCCAAAAACTCTTTTTTCCTAATATGGACTATATAAAATATGAAAATCACTAATTTTCTTATTTCCTGAGTAGGCAGAAGCATGAAACTTTGGGAAGTTGTTGAGTACAATCCCGCGATGGCAACAGCCAAATTTGTTATTTAAATTATCGCCTTCTCTGGGCCTGGGGCCCAAATGAAGATTTTTCCTTATATGAGCTATATAAAAACTGACTCATCCCTAATTCTCCTATTTCCCGTGTAGGTAGAAGCATGAAACTTTGGGATGTTGTTAAGTACACTTCCGCGGTGTTAACAGGCGAAAACAATATTAAAATTATCACTTACTGGGGGCCGGGGTCCCAAATGTAGTTTTTTTCTAATATTAAAAACTGACTCATCACTAATTCTCCATATTCCCGTGTAGGTAGAAACATGAAACTTTGGGAAGTTGTTGAGTACCCTCCCGGAGTGGTAGCATGCAAAAAATATTTAAATTATCACTCAAGGGGGCCAGGGGTCCAAATGTATTTTTTCTTATATAAAAAGCTAATTATCACAAATAATCTAACTTCTCGTGTAGGTAGAAGCTTGAAATTTTGGGAAGTTATTGAGTACCCTCCCGAGATGGTAACCGGCGAAATTTGTTTAATTTTCACTCAAATGGGGCCCGGAACACATATGTAGTTTTCACCTTATATGAGCTAAATTACAAATTAAAAAACGTTGGATACTGTGTAAATGTATTTTTACAAAAGATAGAAACTTGATGGCCTATATTAAAATTCGTTAGGGCATTAAAAAAAAATTCAATTTTTTGTAGCCTAGGGCCCTTAATCTCTTTTTTATAAACGTTTAAGACATTGTAACCATTCGATTTCACTCGATTTTAAAAAAATAAATGTTGACTAACAAATATAATATTCATAATCCAAATTGAAATAAGCTGTTGTTTTGAACTATACATATTATACCGATAGGGCCCGCGGCCCTTATTTTAGTTATATTAAAGACGTATTAATAGTCAATGTATTTTATTCATTCCCCGGTCATTAAGCTTTAGGAAGTTTTTGGGTACGTTCCAGCGAAGGTTTCTGGCATTAAAAGTAAAAGTTTTAAAAACATCACTTATTAGGGGCTTGGGGCCCGTATGCCATGTTTTAACATTAGTTATATAAAAGGTAATTTAAAAAGTGGCTAATGGGTAACTCGATTAATTATTGACCCAAATTTGATTTTAAAAAAAATAAATAAAACTCTATAAGGTAATGAACTTCTAACGTCTGTTCCTTCGGGGCCGGGATCCAAAATATTTTTTTCGTAAACATTTATAGCTTTTTTACCGTTAGATTTTAAATAATTTAAATAAATATAGACGCGTATCTCTATCATGACCTAGATTGAAATCCTCAGACCTTATGAGATATGCACATCTTGCATCCATTTTGCAAGAGCGCCCATAATGTCATTTTAGTACCCATCTTATTTTACACGACCTTGACAAATATTGACAAACAAGTATATCCATCATGATCCAGACTGAAATCAATTGGTGTTTTGAATTGGTGTGAAACGGTTTTCAACGCTTACTAAAATCATAACTTCCGCCGCAGAGTTCGGGTATTTTGCTAGTCACAATACAAAAGTAACACGTGGCATAATTTCTCACCAGAAATGATCATGCCCTTCAACCTGGCCGCGACAGAGTACATTTTTTGGATTGACTTTCCGGGTTCGAAAGCACTAAATGTGTTCGGAAAGATCGGAACCGAAGTCATCGTCAAAGTAGCAGATACGGTCTCGGAATACACCCTCACTGATAGATTTACCAAAGTGAGTTCATTCTTTCTTCTGTCCTGTTATTTCGTTTGACAATGCAATGTTGATGAATATTGCTAATGCCTATGACTAAGCCTTGGCTGATGTGAAATGGGATTTTCAAGGGGTATGGGTAGAGTTTTGCATTGATTTATAAAGCGCCATAAGTATTTTGTAAGGTACATAAATGGTGTATAAGTTATTTACTATGCATAAGCAGTTTGTTTTGAAAATACTCTTATCTGTTTAAAGACGCTCCTTCTATACAGAAGATTATTGCGTCACGATTCTGTCAAACTCCTTCCTTGAATCAAACCTATATGCTCATAGCACGTAAAAAATGAATGTTGTTTGCCTTTCACAGCGCAGCATCGCTTGATTTCTCAAATATTGTCATGAAAATATAGATTATGTAAATTTAAAAAAAAACAATTAAAAAAAAACTTTTAAGTTATTCGTTTCTAGAGGTTTATGAGGCAATGAGATTAGCTAGTCAGAATAATACACCACATATTAAAAACAGAGTGATGAAACAATTTAATACTTTGACTCTGTATAGTATGAGCCAAGTGAACTATTTGTTTTATTGTAGTCTATTTTCTAATCCTAGACGTTAACGTAGAAATTAACTTAGGACGTACCTTATGAAATTAAACTATAGATCGCTCTTTGGCCTATTTGTAGAAATTATGGTAAAATATTTGGGAAAAGTATTAAACATCAAAGTGTGTGCGCAAAATGTTAGATAGTCTGAAGTCGAATCTATAGAGACAAAAAAAACACAATGGATATAACAAATATATTGACTGTTACATACTGCTTTAATGTTCCTATAGCAAGGGTCGGGAAAATTTTTGTCTGAGAGAGCCATAAACACCAAATTTTTTCAAAAGCAATTCTGTGAGAGCCATACATTATTTTAAAAACAAAAAAATTCAAGTAAATGTGTGAATTTTGTTTAATTTCAAAACTAAAAGTACACTAAATATATCTCTGAATTCTTGTTAATAACATTGTTATGCAGTTTTTTTAATGCAATTAATATGTAGATCAAATGAGTATGAATAAACGTTTAAAAAAAATAAATAATTGAACATTTGTCTGAGAGCCCCATGCAACCATCGATAGAGCCACATCTGGCTCGCGAGCCATGATTTCCCGACCCCTGTCCTATAGTCAAGTAAATGACGTCAGTGCCGGTTTTTATTTACCATCTATGTCTTCCTAGCTGCAGTTGTTAAAACCTGGAGTTCTAAGCGCATCTTCAGCCGTGTTAGTGATACAAGAAGTTACACTTCATTGCGAGTTTGGCAAGTTTAGTGATTTGTCTGGTGATATGTCAATGGTCACCCTACTGCCCACTTCACTTTTTTACGTCTTTTACATGTGGAGGTGAGTCGAGGTGCTTCACTTTAATCTTGGCACAGTTTATCATCCTTCAGTTGTTTCACATAGTGCAAATTTTAGATTATTCATTTAAAAAAACTAAACAAATAAGACATTTTAAAAAAAAAGTGTAGTGAATGCAGGCTAAGAGAGTGTTGTGCATAAAGGCCGAGTAATTGTACTGTACGAAAGCAGTGAAAGTGTTGCACATAAAGGCCGAGTAATTGTAGTGCATGCAGGCCGAGGGATTATTTTGTGATTTAAACTAGAGAGAAAATTAAAAATGATCAAGTGAAAGTAAAACATACCGGCCGAGTGAGTGTATCACATACAGACCTGTGAGTGCAACACAAGCAAGCTGAGTGAGAGTAACACATACAGTCCGAGTGAGTGTAACACATACAGGCCGCGTGAGTGTAACACATACAGGCCGAGTGAGTGTAACACATACAGACCGAGTGAGTGTAACACATACAGGCCGAGTGAGTGTATCATATACTGGCCGAGTGAGTGTAACACAGACAGGCCGAGTGAATGTGGTCCTGGAATTCCAAGTGTGTGTAGCACATACATGCACAGGCATTGTAGTATCCACAGGCCGAGTGAGTGGGGTAAGTGTAATCTTTATTTTTTAGTATTGAATCCAGACAGTGGCATATACAGATGACGCGTGTCAGGGAAGTACTATAGGTTAAACGGGTTTCTCCGTTACGTGAATGCTAATGTCAGACTGTTGCGCAGTGGGCATTATATTAACACATTCTTGATATGACGTGATAGAGAAAATTTGAGATAGTGACGGCTTGTTGTTGATAGTAGCGGATTGATGTTGTTGTGTGTTGAAGGACTTTGTTAAAGAATTGGAATAGATTCAACATAGATAGTTCTGATGATGTTTGACTTGTTTGAGTTTAGCCTGTCCTTATTAGTCATACAAAAACCCGCAACTTAGCAACGCGAATATAATTCATAATTTACTTTTTGAAAATAGTGCATACGTGGCAAGGTAGTGTAGTGCGTATTAAATGTTATCAAATATTATCTATACATTCTCTTTCGTGATTGAGGTTAATCAAGTTCATCTGACCCGGTACATGGATTTATTGAAAAGCTTTATCAAGCAGGCCGTGTCACATACATACTTCTTTGCAGTTATCATTGCCACATACATACTTCTTGGCAGTTACCAGAACAAACGTGTCCAAATCCTTGACCACCACGGAGTACTTGAACTACAGGTGTTCATTACTAGCCCCCACCCCCGCCCCCCACATCATCACGTAACTCTGTGTGTGACAGTGCTCAGTCCTCATCACATGGGCTCGCTTTTCCGTGTACTATATATACTTAACTTTCCTGGTCGTGTCCCCAGATACCCAGCCCTGCAACAATTTCTGACGCTAATGTTCTTTAGCAACCGCCTGACTCCCAACCCTGTCAACGGGCGATCGGGTTATGGCCGATATATCGAGGATGTCTGTGTCAGTACGAATCTCATCAGACTACAGAACGCAGACAGTGAGCCGACACTGCTGCACACGGGACACAGCAACGAGTTCCGCCCAGATCCTAAGCTAATTTCAGCGGACCTTGAGGCCAAGCATAGTCTGGAGGTACTAAAGGAAGTAGAAAGTGATCATCTCCCAATCCTGATCGAATTTGTGCTAGGTGCAGGCCAGCTCCTATTTGAATGAAGGCACTGGCAGTTCCGTAGGGCCCATTGGCTTAAGTACCAAGCCGAGAGCGAGACCAAGCTCGCTCTGCTGGATGTTGCTGGAGACAACATGGATGCCACTCACGGGCGGTTTATTGATACAATCCTTGGGGTTGCGAGGCGAACAATCCCAAGGACAAAAGGGAAACAGAAATTTAGATCTTAATGGGACAAGAGTCTGAAAGATTTGGTGAAGCAACGAGCAAAAGCACGGAATAAAAACAACCCGTAAAAAACCAGTTTTTGACTATAAATCCTTTACGTATGAGACGTAACTAAAAGAATGTTCATTATAACACGCAGCGCAAGACCATCCAAAAATACAAAATTGCAGTTGTGTCGTAAAAACGTGTTTAATATAATGCGCACCGATCAGGAATAGGTTTATAAAAAGTGTTGTCAGTAAAATACGCACCTTATTGCGCGACAGAAAGGTTGTTCAATATAATACGCACCGCGACGCTCTATCTCAAAAAATAGCATGATACATAGGAATAAATAAAATAATCTAAAAAATCAATAATTTAATTACGGTACATGCGATCGATCTGAAATTTTGATACATTGTTTTTATCATCGGTACGAAAACTGCCTGCAAAATTTCAGCTCGCTATCTTGCGAGCAAGTGGGTTAAAAATCGATCAAAAGTTTTGGCGACAAGCAAGCAAGCAAGGTCGGCCGCAGACACCACGAGTTAATATAAAGGATTTTAAAAAAGCCTTCAGGCTAAAGACGCCCGAAGATTGAAGAGCGTACAACAGACTGACGGCTGAAGTCCGAGCTGCTGTCGACAAAGCGAAGAGGGCGAAATGGGTAAATACGTGCGTAAAACTCGACCTCGTTGACGGAAGAAAAGTTTGGCGGCTTATGAACGCACTATCAGGCGCAGGCAAAACAAAGAACCCCAACCCTTTGGCGACGCAAAAGGGCCAAAGAGCAAGTGAAGTGAAGCGTGCACAAGCGTTATGGATCTGCAAACAGTAGTCACGACGCCGTACTGAAGGTGATCTGCAGGGGTCTGAAGGAAATGCGCCAACGTCTAACTAAGAGAAAAGTTCTTCCGACCGTCGTAGTCTTCACCGACTCACGGTTTTCGCTCGAGACTATGGGTCGATCCTCTCTGGAGGCAAAGACATTCAGTGTCATTCTGGATACACTAGGTGAAATTCTAGCACGAGGCGAAAGAGTAGTCCTTCAGCATGTCACAGGGCACTGTGGCGAACCCCTTTCAGACAGGGTTGTTAAGGACGAGCTCCCAATGTTAAGGACGAGCTCCCAATGTTAAGGACTGATGTCTATATGGTATTAGACACCAAGTACTTAGACTCTAGTTGTCTAGGGTAATATTAATTAATACCTGTATTCAATCTTGGCTCAAGCCCCCAGTGTTAAGTATTAATACTAATCTTAAACTACAATACTTATGCGAGACTGACCACCTGTCCGTCTCGTTTGACCGCTAACTCTAGTGGGCGTTCCCAGACTTCAAAGTCGTGCCCCCTCAGTTACGTTTTCAGCACTGGTTCTCACTTCGTCAGGGCTCAGGGTCGTCTTGCCCACTTTTGCCTGTAGAGCACATCTGGTGCTCCAACACTAAGTTGCACTTGGCTATTCTAGCCCTATGTTACTTTCTTCACAGTAGGCAGCTAACAATACCCTACCGTACTTCCTTCACTGTAGGTAACACTACCCTACCGTACTTCCTTCACTGTAGGTAACACTACCCTACCGTACTTCCTTCACTGTAGGTAACACTACCCTACAGTACTTTCTACTCTGTAGGTAACACTACCCTACCGTACTTGCTGAAAATATAAATACACAAACACATACATATATATACTAACAGTATATCAATACATCAATCAATCAATACATAAAAGAATAATAACATCTAACTCTAACATACATTTGACTATCCTTATAAGTCTAACAGTCTAACAAACCTGAACCCCTTCAGCAAGGCTCTGTTCCTCACAGTCTATCCCATTAGAACCTAATTCTCTGGGTGACCTGTGATATCTGGGAAAGAGGACGCCTCATGGTTTCTCCCCAGTATATAAAGGACCGCTCACCCACGCCATCATAGCATCTGTCCTACATTCCTATTAATTCTATTGGGCGAACCTTTGCCCCATGGCTGGTGCATGTGACAACTTTCTCCTGGTTGGTCAAACCCTACGTCTCATCCTCTTGGCACGTGATGGACTGTTTCCAGTAGGTACCAATAACGGCCTCATTTGCATAACTTCGCTTGACCCAAGGTCAACTGTAGCGTTGGTTGGTTCTAAACCTACCCCAACGGTTCTAAACTTCTAACAATTCTCAAACAATATATTCAGGTACTTAACAA
>CALYLW010002799.1:0-29115 GCA_944989445.1 Ampullaceana balthica | reverse complement strand
AAAATACATTTGTAAGGTTTGTTACAAATGACATTTGTAGGGTTTCTTACAAAAGACATTTGTAAGGTTTGTTACTAAAGACATTTGTAGGGTTTCTTACCAAAGACATTTGTAAGGTTTGTTACAAAAGACATTTGTAGGGTTTCTTACAAAAGACATTTGTAAGGTTTGTTACAAGAGACATTTGTAGGGTTTCTTACAAAAGACATTTGTAAGGTTTGTTACAAAAGACATTTGTAGGGTTTCTTACAAAAGACATTTGTAAGGTTTGTTACTAAAGACATTTGTAAGGTTCGTTACAAAAGATATTAGTAAGGTTTGTTATAAAAGACATTTGTATGGTTCGTTATAAAAGACATTTGTAAGGTTTGCTACAAAAGACATTTCTAGGGTTTCTTACAAAAGACACTTGTAAGGTTTGTTACTAAAGACATTTGTAAGGTTCGTTAAAAAAGATATTAGTAAGGTTAGTTACAAATGACATTTGTAAGGTTTGTTACAAAATACATGTGTAGGGTTTGTTACAAAAGACATTTGTAAGGTTTGCTACAAAAGACATTTGTAGGGTTTCTTACAAAAGACATTTGTAAGATTTGTTACAAAAGACATTTGTAAGGTTCCTTATAAAAGACATTTGTAAGGTTTGTTACAAAAGACATTTGTAATGTTTGTTACAAAAGACATGTGTAGGGTTCCTTATAAAGACATATGTAAGGTTTGTTACAAAGACATTTGTGGGGTTTGTCACAAAGACATTTGTAAGGTTTGTTACCAAAGACATTTGTAAGGTTTGTTACAAAGACATTTGTGGGGTTTGTCACAAAGACATTTGTAAGGTTTGTTACCAAAGACATTTGTAAGGTTTGTTACAAAGACATTTGTGGGGTTTGTCACAAAGACATTTGTAAGGTTTGTTACCAAAGACATTTGTAAGGTTTGTTACAAAGACATTTGTGGGGTTTGTTACAAAGACATTTGTAAGGTTTGTTAAAAAATACATTTGTAGGGTTTGTTTTACAAAAGACATTTGTAAGGTTTGTTACAAAAGACATTTGTAAGGTTTGTTACAAAAGACATTTGTAAGGTTTCTTACAAAATACATTTGTAGGGTTTGTTTTACAAAAGACATTTGTAATCAGTGGGGTAGCTAGGGATTTGTAGGGATTTGGTGGCCCGGTGGCTTGGCCTTTTGGGGGGTCCTTCATACATGGCGGCGGTGTAATATTTAATGTTTAAAAAAAATTCGGACTTTTCTTTGGGGGACCCCTCAACTGGGGAATTTGGAACCCCTCCCCTCCCATAGCTACGCCACTGTTTGTAAGGTTTGCAACAAAAGACATTTGTAGAGTTAGTTACCAAAGACATCTGTAGGGTTTGTTACTATTTTTTTCTTCATTGCAGCTTTAGAACTTGTCACATCAGACTCATGAGGACGTGTGTTACAAGAACAGGTATAAGTTATTTCCAAATTTGACACATAAGGGTTCGCCCTATTTTACTCTTTTATTGTAATTGTTAGGCAAGAAACTGTCGGGGTTTTTCTATTGGGAACATGTAAGGCAAATTACAAACAACATCTTTAGCGTTCTTTTGCACTGTGTTGTTGGGGGTGTTGCGTTGGGGTAACCTTTCTTTTCTCATTTTGTATGGACAATTGTCCGAACTATTTTAGCGCTGTGAGACAAAGAAACTCTACAGCGTCACTCGTGTTGCTAACTGTAAAAAAAAACGGGATTTATAAAGCAATAAACTATCAATCATAGCTTCTATTAAGGGATTTCTCAATGTTCGTGTTGTTTTTCTTGGAAGCCCCATATCACTGGATGTATTCCAGATCAAACTCTTGAACACAATATTCAGCTGGCTCTTCTCTATACAATGTACAGACGGTCAAACGCATTAGGCCTTAAAAAGCCACGCCTCATTTATGCCAGACATTGAGGTTCCAAACTGAATTTATTTTATAGATCACGACTTGGTAACAATATTTTTTTTTAATGCAACCAATAAATTAAAAAAATATGTAAAAATCAATAAATGTATGTCATGTTTTAGTGGACGTTTTTGAAAGTTTGCAGCGGAAGCTGGGGAAAATTTCTACTTTCGTTTTTTTTTGTGCTACAGGAAGTAGCCCTGAAAAATGACTTACGTATTTGAGCAGCCCGTAAATTCCAACAATTTGAGAGAATTCAGACATGAAAAGAAGGAAATAAAAGAAATGTGAGAGTAATAATTTAAGAGTGACTCACTTCCTCTCCAGTTTGTAGAGAATTCCGTCATCTTGGAGTTTCAGCAGCGCCATCGACAGCTTCTCGCCGTACGCGGCATTCTTCTGATGGGCGAACCCGTAACCTTTGAGGTCAAAGGGCGTGCCGATCTCCATCAAGTCGCAGTCGCTGCTTATCCGATACCTGATGGTGGGAGAGTCCCAGATAAAAGCGTATTTACCTTTCCGGACACGGCTGGGGATCAAAGAGGAAGAAAAATACACTACAAATAATTGGAGAAAGTGGGTAAAAAAAAATCAAGCTTGTACTGTAGAAGGAATGCTACATACACATAGTCTCTACTTAAACCAGTGGTGTCCATAGTCCGGCCCGCGTGGCAAAACCGGCCCGAGATGCAATTTTAACTAGGCCGTGGCATCATCTGAAATATTTAATTGACTGACGTATTATTTATTTATTTGCTTCCGTTTGTTCTGCTGTTAACGACATTAAACTAGCATGGAAAAATATCTGGCATTATTACTGATATCGAACCTGCCACGATTGGACTAGCAACACTTGTCTATAACAAAGTCACCGAAGAGGGTGTTAAAGCATTTAAACTTCACTGTATCATTCACGAACAAGTTCTTTGTGCCAAATGTCTTAGATGTGTTTATGTCATTACGCCTGTGATAAAAGCTATTAATTCTATTCGAACTAAAGCTCTGTTTCACCGCCAGTTTTAGCAGTTTCCTCTTGAAATCCATGGAGAATACGGAGAATTTGTGTATGACAATAATGTAAGATGGCTCAGTCGGGGGACAGCACTTCAGCGCTTCTAAGCATTTAAAAAAGAAATTTGCAATTCATTGAAGTTAAGGAACAACCAATTCCAGAACTATATCTGATACTGCTTGGCTGGCCGAATTCGCATATTTAGTTGATATGACAAGACATCTAAACTTTATTAACATAAATTTTCAAGGGAACAATGCAGTGGTAAGTGAATTATATTCACATATATCAAGACCTTTGTGAACAAGCTGCAACTTTTTCAAAGACAACTGTCTCAAATGCAGCCTAATAAAACACATTTCCACTCACTACAGGAAATCATGACAAGTTTTCCAGAAAGAAGCTTCAATGCGAGAATGCAGACGTGTGTAGTGGATATCACATGATCCCTGGCTGATGAATTTCAAATACGCTTTTCAGGACTTGGCAACTATTGAAAAGGAAATCATACTTTTTTTATACACCTTTCTCTGTTGACCCTGATAATGCTCCAGGCTATCTGCAGCTGGAAGTCATTGAGTTGCAAAGGGATGCTGAATGTCGCAGCGGACAACAATGGTTTTCTCTCATTGGCTTTTTACCGTCAGCTGGATTATGACAGATTCCAAGAAATTCAATTTGCTAAGAAATGCTCAGCTTGTTTGACTCAACATGTGTGAGTAAACATTCTCAGATATGAACTTTATCAAGAATCATGTGATGACGAGATTATGTGACTATCACCCGCGTGATATCGTACGTATCAAACTAGTGGCATTGAGCCTGACCTGGCATATTTACCGCTGATCTCAGTTTCACCCTTCACATTAAATTTCTGCAATAAATAAAAAATGAAAGTATTTTATTTTTTGTTTATTATTTTAATCCGGACCCCCGAATATCTTTACTTCAAGGACTTTGACCCCCATGCAAAAAGTTTGGACGCCCCTGAGTTAAACCAATAAACGAAATGACATTTATGTGTAATATTAATTTAGCCTTTTTGTTTTACGTTAATATTGTCTGTGTCGATGTATAGTTATTATGTCAATGATTTATAAAATGAGCAAGTATTTAAATGTTAACATTGTGTTATATTTATAAAAAGTATTATTTATTTCTATAACCGGTGGCATTTAAAAAAATAATTTTAAAAATCTTTATTTGCCACACGTTTCTCTGTTAATCTCACATTGAAACAATAATCTATGATGGTCGATTACTTTATTATTGTTCTTATTTATAAGTGTCTGTATATGAAAATCTGTCGATTTTAGCACTTCTAATGGGCCTGGTAAAAAACATAAGCTACACCAATGCTAATAGCACTGGTAATAGGAATGGGAGCACTGGTAGTAGCACTGGTAGTAGCACTGGTAGTAGCACTGGTAGTAGCACTGGTAGTAGCACTGCAGTCAGTGACACTAACCACTAGCCGACGACTCACTACCATCCACCACCGCCCGCGTGCAACACCAGCCCTTCCATTTTTGGTTATTTCCAGGCTCAGACCCGGGATGTCCCACAAATACAAGCCCGGGACAAGCGTCCTAAAATGACTGTACTGATGATATCGTGTTGAAGACTAGTCAAAGGATAGACTTGTTTCATGAGTTAATGTGGGATAGACGTGATAAATGAGTTGTTGTTGTGGTATAGACGTGATAAATGAGTTGTTGTTGTTGTATAGACGTGATAAATGAGTTGTTGGTGTTGTTGTATAGACGTGATAAATGAGTTGTTGGTGTTGTGGTATAGACGTGATAAATGAGTTGCTGATGTTGTTGTATAACTGTGATAAATGAGTTGTTGATGTTGTTGTATGAATGTGATAAATGAGTTGTTGTTGTTCACTTACTCAAAGCCGACGTCCGTTGTTCTACTCATGGACTTGGGAGACAGTGACGACATGTAGGCCCACATGGTCTCGTAATGCCTCATCTTGGTGTGTCTGAAGAACATCTCTGTCTGAGATCCTTCCACCGTGCCATAATCAAATATGTTCTGTGTGTGAACACGTAGAAAAGTTAACTTCCGAATAGAGAACACACATACATACACAGACAAATTAATGAAATTTCTATATCGCAACAAAGGCGTGTTTTCATCGTTTTTGGACACTCAGACATGTATAATGTGGTTGTTTTTCTCCACCTATCATTTTACAATAAATGGAATCTTAAAATAAAGATAAGGGTAGTGGTGGGGGATATAATGTAATACTTTCAACCCCCTGCACCATGGCTGTCTTAAAGATATAATTAAATCATCATTCGAACCAACGGGGTAGGACGTGATCTCAATAAACTTTTGTCTAGACGGTGATAGAAGGGCGATGGGGGTCGGGATGTTTGTGGTGTCTGTTTTGTTGTTTCATTGAACATATTCCATTAATAAACATGTTGTAACTCATTATTTGTTGTTTCATTGAACATATTCCATTAATAAACATGTTTTAACTCATTATTTGTTGTTTCATTGAACATATTCCATTAATAAACATGTTTTAACTCATTATTTGTTGTTTCATTGAACATATTCCATTAATAAACATGTTTTAACTCATTATTTGTTGTTTCATTGAACATATTCCATTAATAAACATGTTTTAACTCATTATTTGTTGTTTCATTGAACATATTCCATTAATAAACATGTTTTAACTCATTATTTGTTGTTTCATTGAACATATTCCATTAATAAACTTGTTGTAACTCATTATTCACCTTGTTAATTCCTTCTTATTGTTTGTCATGACCTAAAAAATATGTTTTGCTTTTTTGGTGTTATTTTCTTTTAATTTTAAATGATGGAATTGTTACAAATCTTGAGAATAAAAAAATAAAAACAGTTGACCTTACCTTGGCATTTTAATACAATAGCAAACCGCACGGAATAAATTTTCCATATACATTTATATTAAATTTTATTAATTTATATTATTAATTTATATTTATATATTTATAATTATAGTAAGTAGGAAATCAGCACTTGTGAGTACCTGGGTGGCCAGATCTGAGGCGGTGTTTATTCCAACGTCACCATTTGTGATGGTGAGGAAAGCTGCCAGGTTGGCTGTGTAGATTGAGGAGAGGATGAGACAGAAGAACCACCAGGCAGACGACACGATCCTCGAAGAAATGGCGTGGGGGCTGTTAAAATTGTGGATAATAAATCAGAAACCTCGATTTGGAATAAAAATATGTTGTTGTTTTTTGTTGTTGTTTTTGTGTTGTTTTTTTAAAATAGGAACTTACTTATGCTGTCAAAATACCAAGAATGTTTACAACACCACGATACACTACAATCAGAACCAAAACAACACTCCGTTGTGAAGCCGGGTGGTATCAGAATAATGACGTACCTGCCACTCAAACTGCCCCTAAGAAGTGTGCCCCAGATGTACTAATGACGTACCTGCCACTCAAACTGCCCCTAAGAAGTGTGCCCCAGATGTACTAATGACGTACCTGCCACTCAAACTGCCCCTAAGAAGTGTGCCCCAGATGTACTAATGACCTACCTGCCACTCAAACTGCCCCTAAGAAGTGTGCCCCAGATGTACTAATGACCTACCTGCCACTCAAACTGCCCCTAAGAAGTGTGCCCCAGATGTACTAATGACCTACCTGCCACTCAAACTGCCCCTAAGAAGTGTGCCCCAGATGTACTAATGACCTACCTGCCACTCAAACTGCCCCTAAGAAGTGTGCCCCAGATGTACTAATGACCTACCTGCCACTCAAACTGCCCCTAAGAAGTGTGCCCCAGATGTACTAATGACCTACCTGCCACTCAAACTGCCCCTAAGAAGTGTGCCCCAGATGTACTAATGACCTACCTGCCACTCAAACTGCCCCTAAGAAGTGTGCCCCAGATGTACTAATTACCTACCTGCCACTCAAACTGCCCCTAAGAAGTGTGCCCCAGATGTACTAATGACCTACCTGCCACTCAAACTGCCCCTAAGAAGTGTGCCCCAGATGTACTAATGACCTACCTGCCACTCAAACTGCCCCTAAGAAGTGTGCCCCAGAGGTACTAATGACCTACCTGCCACTCAAACTGCCCCTAAGAAGTGTGCCCCAGATGTACTAATGACCTACCTGCCACTCAAACTGCCCCTAAGAAGTGTGCCCCAGAGGTACTAATGACCTACCTGCCACTCAAACTGCCCCTAAGAAGTGTGCCCCAGATGTACTAATGACGTACCTGCCACTCAAACTGCCCCTAAGAAGTGTGCCCCAGAGGTACTAATGACCTACCTGCCACTCAAACTGCCCCTAAGAAGTGTGCCCCAGATGTACTAATGACGTACCTGCCACTCAAACTGCCCCTAAGAAGTGTGCCCCAGATGTACTAATGACGTACCTGCCACTCAAACTGCCCCTAAGAAGTGTACCCCAGATGTGCTAATGACCTACCTGCCACTCAAACTGCCCCTAAGAAGTGTGCCCCAGATGAACTAATGACCTACCTGCCACTCAAACTGCCCCTAAGAAGTGTGCCCCAGATGTACTAATGACCTACCTGCCACTCAAACTGCCCCTAAGAAGTGTGCCCCAGATG
This sequence comes from Ampullaceana balthica, assembly GCA_944989445.1. Classification (NCBI taxonomy): domain Eukaryota; kingdom Metazoa; phylum Mollusca; class Gastropoda; family Lymnaeidae; genus Ampullaceana; species Ampullaceana balthica. Next base: position 21,562 of record CALYLW010002799.1, on the reverse strand, counting down.
TACTAATGACCTACCTGCCACTCAAACTGCCTCTAAGAAGTGTGCCCCAGATGTACTAATGACCTACCTGCCACTCAAACTGCCTCTAAGAAGTGAGCCCCAGATGTACTAATGACCTACCTGCCACTCAAACTGCCCCTAAGAAGTGTGCCCCAGATGTACTAATGACCTACCTGCCACTCAAACTGCCCCTAAGAAGTGTGCCCCAGATGTACTAATGACCTACCTGCCACTCAAACTGCCCCTAAGAAGTGTACCCCAGATGTACTAATGACCTACCTGCCACTCAAACTGCCCCTAAGAAGTGTGCCCCAGATGTACTAATGACCTACCTGCCACTCAAACTGCCCCTAAGAAGTGTGCCCCAGATGTACTAATGACCTACCTGCCACTCAAACTGCCCCTAAGAAGTGTGCCCCAGAGGTACTAATGACCTACCTGCCACTCAAACTGCCCCTAAGAAGTGTGCCCCAGAGGTACTAATGACCTACCTGCCACTCAAACTGCCCCTAAGAAGTGTGCCCCAGATGTACCAGAAACTCTCCCGTAAGTTGTGCGTGTACTTGGCTTGCCTGTCCGAGTTGACCCGGCTCACGGCAAACAACATCAGACTCGTGCCAACGAACGCCACGAATATGGCCGACCAGACAATCTGCGGATGGTCAAAAGTCCGGTACATTTCTATCAACAGAACCAGGCTGATTCATAAACTGGACAGCACACAGACCAATTTTTTTTAACAACCTAAATTTAGAATAGTCGTTTGACCTCAGGGAGATCGACGTTTTGTGGATACTAAAGTCTTTTTCTGGACACATTTGTGGACACATTTGTGGACACATTTGTGGACACATATTCTGTTTATGTTACCTGTTTCCCTGGCGTTTTTTTATGTCCCCGTAGGCATGTGTCTAAGTCACGTGATAAATGCTGGGTAAAAACTGAGCTTGTAGTTAGAAGGTAGTGATAAATTTGATTTTTTCACAAGTTTATTCTTTATGACTGTGGACAAAATGAATCTTTTACACGAAGCAGCCAAAATAGGTACACGAGAATTTTGACCTTATCCCGTATAACATTTTGACTGTCGTTTACTTTGATGGGCGGTGGTCTTCAACACGGGGGGGGGGTACCAAATAATTTGGGGGGGGGGCAATACACCTACTACTGCATGCTCCACATGCCCCCCCCCTATTTCCATCAGAACCAAGTTTAAACGAAATAGTGGATTTACATAAAAATTTTAAAATTAATTTCTTTACATTTTTTTTTAAATTTTAACTTGGGAATATTTCCCCTCCCCCTCCCCTTTTCCCCTTATTTAACAAACGCACACACAAACTGTTGAGCTTCACATACTTACATTTGATAACGGTGCCAGGAACTGGAAGACACCTATTCCCTGGTCCGGCCGCTTGACCACAACAGTGGTCCCTTTGGTCATAAACGGTTTTGTAAAGTCGACTACCTCGGCCCTCTCTGTGGCCATCTGGAACGGTGCCAGGGCCACGTCTGCCTTCTGGAACAGGAAACAAACGTGTGACGTCACACAGAGTCAAACATTGTCTCGGTATGTGTCTAGTGGTGATTCTTTGTCTCGGTATGTGTCTAGTGGTGACCCTTTGTCTCGGTACGTGTCTAGTGGTGACCCTTTGTCTCGGTATGTGTCTATGGGTGACCCTTTGTCTCGGTATATGTCTAGTGGTGACCCTATGTCTCGGTGAAATGCCACATTTATAAAAATGTCCCTGTTGAGTTTGTCTTGATTGTTGTGTTGCAAATACCACCTAAATTTTTTAATGTTTCTCATCAGTCGTGACGTTATATTGTTTGAGTAAAACGGTCAGTCCTTTATTTTGTTTATGCTGGTTTATTATTTGTTTAAAATTAATTTCGGCTAGCATATATATTATATATTTAAAGAGGCAAAGTAAGGGGAAGGGTGCATATTGTTCCATAAATAAATATATATATATATATATATATATGTTATTAAAACAGGGTATGGGAAGGCCTGACAAGAATTAACACAACAACGAATGATTCGGCCACAACCCTTATTCAACGAACAAAAAGAGAAAAACAAATAAATTAACACAATGAAATGAAAACGTTCATATTTTGTTCATATTTTGTCAGTATATTGCCCCAGTGCGCCAAGGTACATGGGCGCCGAAATGAGGCTTACAACAGCAAGTAATAAGTGAACAAGGGTAAGATACTAATTAAAGAAAGGCGGAGCGCCAGTTTTATAGTTTATCCCCGGCCGCAAAATAGCCTAGCTCCGCCTCTAAATATTAAATATGAATGATATATTTGAAAGGAAAATATTTAAACATACGGTTGATATTGGTTAATATTGTTTTGTTATTAATTTTTTCCCTCCTACGTCCTTCTGTAACCATTATTTAAAGTGATTAAGGGATGTTACCAGTCGCTCGTACCGAACGTGCGCAACACCCCCGTGTCCCAGGGCCTCATATCGCTTTACGTCAATTTACGTCCCCTCCCCCGCCAAATAATATAAGTAAACGCCCTCACAGGGTTTTTAAAAAGTTCTCTTGGCTTTACGCCCCTCCCCTTATCGAATGCACATACAAAAAGATTTTCTTTTTTTAATCTTCTTATTGTAACACACAATGTAATGGACCCGGATCTGATCTAGACAACAATATGGTACAACCATGGGAACCAGAGGCATAAAGAGTAGAATTATGTCCCCCTGAATACTCCCTACAGTTTTTATTGGCTAGTTTAAAAGCCAGGTGGCATTTATTGCTGTATAATCAAACTTCCCTTGACCAAGAAGACTCCGACAACTACAGTTCTTCATTTACTTTAAATTACTTTGTTTTCCCTTATAAGATAACAATTTATATATATAACCTTAATTCTTTTTATTATAAAGCTTGATGTGGAGAAATATTTGTATATTCCTCTTGTCAATTTTCATTATATATATATATAGTATATACATTTGTATATATATATATATTAGGGCTGCGAAAATTAACGATTAATTTATCGATTAATCGTTAAAAATTTTATCGATTAATTTTTTTAACGATTAATCGACCCACCACTTATAAATGTACTTTAAGTCAAAAAGTAAAATATTTCGGCCCATAAATATAAAATAATTTCAGGACGATTACACAAACATTTTGGTTTTAAACTATTGACTGACGTGAATGTTCAAAATGTTGATAAAGGTTATTGTGTCCATTGAGTTCCCTCTAAGTATAAGCTTCGTTGGCCCATGTGCAAAGTTTTAAAAAAACAAAAACAACTCGTGTGCAAGTTGCACAACGTCCATTTTTTTTGCAATATTTTACAAAATTTGCTGCGTGGTGATTCTTAACTCCTGCGTGGAGTCAAATATCTGCGCAGCCGCACTGCTTAAAGGGAACATTGCTACCATGGTTCTAACACTTCGCTTACATATGACCTGCATACCAAACATCCACTACAGTATCGGAAACTTCAGCTGAGACAATCTGAAGCTATATGAAAAATTGTTCATCTCGGCTGGTCATTTTGTCAATAAGACCCGCTCATCAATTGAACCAAACAATTTCAATACACATGTCTGTTTGCGTTGTTGGTTAAAAGATGTCTTATAAAGAAGACATTCCAGTGTTATTTCGATTTTAGACTAGTAATTTAATAAATGTTACTTATGACACCATAAATTTCAAGTTTTGGCTTAAATCGAAATTAACGATTAATTAATCGTTAATTTTTCAAAAGTCAACGATTAAATTTAAATTAATCGTTAACAGCCTTAATATATATATATACACATATATATATTATATATATATATATAATTCAGGGGTGTCCAAACTTTTTGCAAAGAGTGCCGTATCCGTGAAGTAAAATTATGCGGGGGTCGGATTAAGAACATAGAAACAAAAATAAATACCTAAAGACTGATGTACAGACGTTTCAATTTTATAAATATATCTATAAATATACCTATCAATATATATAAGTATAATTGAAAAGCCTGTAACTCAGTCTTTTAAAGAATTTTATTTTATATTTTTTTCCCCTATTACCGTAATTTCACTTGGAATTGGCCTTCTTTGCAAAAAGTTTGGACATCCCTGAATTATATAAATTAACATATTTAAAGAAAACTGACAGGAGGAAGATAAAAATATCTTTTCATGCTACATCCATTTCCTTTTCGATTTGGCAGAATTGAACACTTTTACGTCAATGTTTCTTTTTCTATCGGACATGAACATGAAATTGGTTCACAAATGCACATAATTTCATCGGCTTTTTGTTAACAATATCCACGTTGGTAAACAATAAGACGTCACCGATTTATGCCTTCATTTGACGTCATCGTATTTCGAAACCAGAACACCACATGCTTTATAAATAAACGTGTGTGTCACAGAAAATAATTAACCAGTCAATTTATTATCTAAGATGAGGCCGCGGGCCAGTTGAAATTTAAACGCGGGCCGAAAAATTGTCTGCGGGCCGGACTTGAAACCCCTGAATTATGACTGGTTATTTCGATGATTTATTATCCAACTGGGAAATAAGAAAGAGATTATTTTATACTTCAAACACCTCTGTCTGTGATTCAAAATATCAGCCTATGACGCAATGGGTAGACTTTATGGGGTTTGGCTCCTTACATAGCTGTCTGGCTCGCTACCCCGTAGACTAGACAATAATTGAGTCCAATGGTCAGGTCCCGAATCGACTCGCAAATGAATCTGTCTACTTCATTACCAGCGTCGCTCGGACTTCTGTCAGGTCCAGCAGTGACCTCGGACACCGCTGAGTGACGTAAGACCTCTTCAGTGCCAGGTTATGTGAGCTGTTCGGCCTTTCTCCAAGATTCAGTCTCAGTAACGCGGACGGGCTCTGTGGTTTAATTCAAACGTCGGACCACTGGCGATTGTAAGCGATATCCCAATACTTGGACACTGTTTTGTGATCTAAAAGCGAAACCACAGTTCTACCAGAGAGGGAAAAAAAAAGGGGGGGGGGTAAAATATGTAAATACGAGCAACAAAACTCGTCCAAGGACGTTCTGCCACCATTCGGTGGCATGTTGTAACAATAGCCGTTTCGACTGGCATACATGTGCATCACGTCAAAAATACTATTCAATATAGTTAAACTAAATAACTCGTAAAAACAGAGCTTTTGACTATAAATCCCAACGCGCATAGCTCAAAATAAAGTCTTGGAATAAATACTGCACCAAAAATAACTAGTTTTGAACGTCCGCGTAACCGTGTTCAATATGATTGTCTGTAGGAGTCATATGTGTTTGAGGGACCAATCCCTATAGATGACCGGACAGAACGTACAGAAACTTGCCTTTTATTATATAGGATGTAGATGTGGAGACATATTTGTGAAGTATAACAATGAATTATCCCGAATGGAAGGATCTGGTGGAACAGATTTGTGAAGTACGAGATTTTGTGACACACTGAAATAAATGCAAGAACTTAAAGAGAAAAATGATTGACAGATTACATTATTTATTTGATTGATACGGTCCACGAACTAGAGAAATCAGTCCCCATACCCAAACACAGGGAACGAATGATGCAACTAGTCCCCGTTCGGGGACCACATGAAAGCTTTGACTTGCTTTACACTGGCAAATTCGGCGGTGACTAAAGCCAGCCCCGTTGAGCAACAGCGAGGCGAGGCCTGGAAGATAATCCAGGCTTATGGCGACTTCACGGACGGCTCAAGTTTCAAGGATGGTAGGAGTGGATACGGCGTCCTAAACCAACACCCCCAACCTGGTCCACACAGTGTCGAACTGTCGGGACCGTGTGGATCTGCATACAGTAGTCACTGGAGGCAATCCACATGGGTGTGAAGGAGGTGCGCCGACTTCTAGCTAATCAAAAGGTTTTCCTTACCGTAGTTGTCTTCACCGACTCACGACTTTTGCTTGAGGCCGTGGGCCGATCCTCTCTGGAGGCAAAGGCTATCAGTGTCATTTTGGATACATTAGGTGACATCCTAGCACGTGGTGGAAAAGTGGTTCTGCAGGACTGGGCATTGTGGTGTTCCGCATTCAGACAAGGCCGATCAGTTGGCACGAGAAGGGTCAGCCCAGCCCCAACCCGACTGCCCGATGACCAAGCGGGGGTGAGATCGTGGCTAAAAGACCGTTTCCACGAGACGTTGGTCGAAGGCTGTGCATCTGGAAACACGGCCAGAAAAGTCTATCAGAACTTGCCGCGACCGAGCAAGAGCGATCCCTGGTGGAAACTTGAACGTAGCAATCAGACACTCATAACACGGACGAGGATTGGGCACTGTCCCACCGGGAGCTACTTTCATAGGTTCGACACGAGAAGGGAAACCGGCTGTCGTTTATGTGGCGACTCTGAAGAGACGGTTGAGCACTTACTGGTTGAATGCCCCGGGCTGGCAGGGAATTAAGAAGACGATGCTCCATTACCTGCGGAAATGTATCTTTACGGCGATGCCCAACTGATGAGGCGCGTCTGCGATAGAATGAGACGTGTCTTAAGAGTTTAACTCCGCCCAAAAGAGAATTTCATATAAATTGATTCATTTTTTTTTCATTTCTATTGCACTGGTAGCAGTCAATACATACTGAAATCTCACAGCACATAATACACTAACGATAGAAGAGTGATTTTTTTTAATAAAGCAAGACTGCTAGAGAAGAATAACAGAGTATAGAAATTCTAAGCCAAATAAATTCGGAGGAAGTCTCCCTGCAACCAACACATGAGTTTACTGTTAAGATTTGCCAAACACTTGATAATTTCGGTATTCTTGAGTGTCCTAACGGAGAATTCTCATATCAGCCCTTTCCCATTGAACAACAGTAATTCCCATATCAACCCTTTCCCATTGAACAAAAGTAATTCCCATATCAACTCTTTCCCATTGAACAAAAGTAATTCCCATATCAACCCTTTCCCATTGAACAAAAGTAATTCCCATATCAACCCTTTCCCACTGAACAACAGTAATTCCCATATCAACCCTTTCCCATTGAACAAAAGTAATTCCCATATCAACCCTTTCCCACTGAACAACAGTAATTCCCATATCAACCCTTTCCCATTGAACAAAAGTAATTCCCATATCAACTCTTTCCCATTGAACAAAAGTAATTCCCATATCAACCCTTTCCCATTGAACAAAAGTAATTCCCATATCAACCCTTTCCCACTGAACAACAGTAATTCCCATATCAACCCTTTCCCATTGAACAAAAGTAATTCCCATATCAACTCTTTCCCATTGAACAAAAGTAATTCCCATATCAACCCTTTCCCATTGAACAAAAGTAATTCCCATATCAACCCTTTCCCATTGAACAAAAGTAATTCCCATATCAACCCTTTCCCACTGAACAACAGTAATTCCCATATCAACCCTTTCCCATTGAACAAAAGTAATTCCCATATCAACTCTTTCCCATTGAACAAAAGTAATTCCCATATCAACCCTTTCCCACTGAACAACAGTAATTCATTGAGAGGCCGGTGAGCAGTGCTAGTTTATTACATCTCTATATCTTTATTATATACATATAAGACGCATTTGTTGTCTGGTTGTCTGTCTGTTCCCTAATAACTCAAGATCCAGACAACCAAATAACGTGAAATTTGGTACACGTACACAAAATTATACCGGAAAGGTTATTAAACAGGTTTCGTTCCATATATATAAGATACTGGGGGCCGGGGGCCCAAAATGTAATTTTTCCTATATGAGCTATATAAAATAAAAATTATTGAAAATTAAGACGTAAAATAATGACGCAAAATAATAAACATTTTGGTGTCGAGATTAACAAGACGGCGACTATCGCCATAAAATAATTTTTTTGTTGTTGTTGCTTTGTTGTTGTTGCTTTTGTTGTTGTTGCTGCTGTTGTTGTATTTGTTGTTGTTGATGCTGTTGTTGTTGTTGTTTTGTTGTTGGTTTTTGTTGTTGTTTTGTTTTTGTTGTTGTTGCTGTTGTTGTTTTTGTTGTTGTTGCTGTTGTTGTTGTCTGTTGCTGTTGTTGCTTTTGTGTTGTTTTTGCTGTTGGTGTTGTTGTCCACATCCCTTGCCCTGCGACGACAATGTCCTTCATGTTGTTGTTGCTTTGTTGTTGTTGCTGTTGTTTTGTAGTTGTTGTTTTGTTTTTGTTTTGTTGTTGCTGTTGCTGTTGTCTGTTGTTGTTTTTGTTGTTGTTGCTGTTGTTCTTGCTGTTGTTGTTGTAGTTGTTGTTTTGTTGTTGTTGTTTGTTGTTGTTGCTGTTGTTGTTGTAGTTGTTGTTTGTTGTTGTTTTGTTGTTGTTGTTTTTGTTGTTGTTTTGTTTTTGTTGTTTGTTTTTGTTGTTTTGTTGCTGTTGTTGTTTTTGTTGTTGTTGCTGTTGTTGTTAAACCCGGGAGAAGCCGGGTACTTGCCCCTAGTATATCTCTATATATATAAGACGCATTTGTTGTCTGGTCTGTCTGTCTGTTCCCTAATAACTCAAGATCCAGACAACCAAATAACGTGAAATTTGGTACACGTACACAAAATTATACCGGAAAGGTTATTAAACAGGTTTCGTTCCATATATATAAGATACTGGGGCCCGGGGGCCCAAAATGTAGTTTTTCCCTATATGAGCTATATAAAATAAAAATTATTGAAAATTAAGACGTAAAATAATGACGCAAATTAATAAACATTTTGGTGTCGAGATTAACAAGAAGGCGATTATCGCCATAAAATAATTTTTTTGTTGTTGTTGCTTTGTTGTTGTTGCTTTTGTTGTTGTTTTGTTGTTGTTGCTTTGTTGTTGTTGCTGTTGTTGTTGTAGTTGTTGTTTTGTTGTTGTTTTGTTGTTGCTTTGTTATTGTTTTGTTGTTGATGTTTTTGTTGTTGTTTTGTTTTTGTTGTTGTTGCTGTTGTTGTTTTTGTTGTTGTTGCTGTTGTTGTTGCTGTTGTTGCTTTTGTGTTGTTTTTGTTGTTGTTGCTGTTGTTGCTGTTGTTGCTTTTGTGTTGTTTTTGCTGTTGTTGTTGTTGTCCACATCCCTTGCCCTGCGACGTCAATGTCCTTCATGTTGTTGTTGCTTTGTTGTTGTTGCTGTTGTAGTTGTTGTTTTGTTGTTGTTGCTATGTTGTTGTTGCTGTTGTTGTTGTAGTTGTTGTTTTGTTGTTGTTTTGTTGTTGATTTTGTTGTTGATTTTGTTGTTTTTGTTGTTGTTTTGTTTTTGTTGTTTTGTTGCTGTTGCTGTTTCTGTTGTTGTTTTTGTCGTTGTTGCTGTTGTTGTTTTTGTTGTTGTTGCTGTTGTTAAACCCGGGCGAAGCCGGGTACTTGCCCCTAGTATACATATAAGACGCATTTGTTGTCTGGATGTCTGTCTGTCTGTTCCCTAATAACTCAAGATCCAGACAACCAAATAACGTGAAATTTGGTACACGTACACAAAATTATACCGGAAAGGTTATTAAACAGGTTTCGTTCCATATATATAAGACGAAGAGCAATGCCCGTCGGGGCCTGATGAATGCCCCCGCGCCGTATGTCGATGCAACGTGGTAGGGCACAAAATACAAATAACTATTTATTAAAATTTATTAAAAAATATTTGGATTTGAGTTTTTCACACCAAAGCCAGTATTCCCCCGCTTTCCCTCCCCAATAAATAATGAGTGTAAACATCCGGTATCAACCAAGGAAATTATGGTAGTGATAAAAAAATCTGAGCGAACCCCTTCCCTCTCTATAGAAAAAAAATGGGGTGGGGATACGAAAAAAAAATATCAACGCACGATATTGTTATTGTGTCTAAGGGGAAAACCAACATACTCACAATAAAAGATGACAAACCCCCACCACCAACAACCCCAACCCAACACCACACCCTCACACCCCCCAACCCCCCCACAAAACCCACAACAAACACACACCAACAACCCCAAACACAAACAAAAAAACAAAACAACCACAAAAACAAAAAAACACCACAAAAACAAAAAAAACAACAAACACAAAACAAAAACAAAAACAAAAAAAAACACAAAAAAACAAAACAAAAACAAAAAAACAAACACACACACAACAAAAATAAAAAAAACACAAAAAACAACATACAAAAAAAAACAAAATAAAACAAAAAAACACAAAAAAAAACAAAAAAACAAAAACAAAAATAAACACACTAAAATACACAATTTTAAACAATACTATAATACAAAAAAATATCACAAATACCAAGAAAACAAAATAAAAAACATATATACATAATATAAATACCATATACAATTAAAATAAACAACATAAAAAATAAATAAACATCCCTACCCAAAAATATACATAAACATACTATCCTCATTCCCATAATTACTCACCCTCCCACCCAACTATCCTCCCACACTCTAAATAATAAATCACAACACATAAAAACAAAAAAACATATAACAAAATATATATATAACACATGTATTTAAAAATAATAAAAAAAAACAATAAAAAATCTAAAAAAATATTATATAAAAATATAACCAAAAATAAAATACTAAAAAATATAGATATACAATAATATCAAAATAACATTAAAAAAAAAAAAATAAATACAAAAATCAAAAAATAAAAAAATAATAAAAATATATATTATTAAAAAATATAAAAAAAAAAAAATTATAAAAATAAATAATCAATTAATACAATATATCACACTATAAAATATATTCAACTTATATTATATATTTCTAATACAAAAACAAAATATATAAAAAAAAAAAATTCTTCTGCTCTTTGTGTTATATTTTTATCTTATTATCAAATTAGTTCACCAGAAAGCGACGCCTTTTGCTTTTTTTTTTTTTTTCCATTCTTTTATTTTCAAGCCTTTTTTTTTTTCTTTCTTTTCTTATTTTTGTTATTTTTTTTTTTTTTTTTTTTTTTTTTTTTGGGCTTATCTCTTTTTTTTTTTTTTTTTTTTTTTATTTTTTTTTTTTTTTTTTTTTTTTTTTTTTTTTTTTTTTTTTTTTTTTTTTTTCTTTTTTTTTTTTTTTTTTTTTTTTTTTTTTATTTTTCTTTTCTTTTTTTTTTTTTTTTTCACTTTTTTCCCTTTTTTTTTTTCTTCATTTTTTTTTTTTTTTTTTTTTTTTTTCTCCTTTTTTTTTCTTTTTTTTTTTTTTTTTTTTTCTTTTTTTTTTTTTTTTTTTTTTATTTAAGCCTTTTGTATTTTTTTTTTTTTTTTTTTTTTTTTTTTTTTCTTTTTTCGCTTTTTTTTTTTTTTTTTTTTTTTTTTTTTTTTCCTTTTTTTTTTTTTTTTTTCATTTATTTTTTTTTTTTTTTTTTTTTTTTTTATTTTTTTTTTTTTTTTTTTTTTTTTTTTTTCACCCTTGTAGCTTTAATTTTTTTTTTTTCTTTTTTTTTTTTTAGCTAATTTTTTTAAGAGTTTTTAAAAAATTACCACCACACCCCCGCCCAACCAGCAACCGACCCCCATCCACACACCTAAACTTTCAAACCCCCCCCCCCCCCACACCCCCCCATCCAACACCAACATACTTTCCCACAATCAAAACCCCCCCCCCCCACTTAAAAAACCAAAGAAAAATAAAAAGAAAAAAACCCGCAAAACCCAAAAACAACCTACAAACCCCCCCCCCCCCCCCCCCCCTAAAATAAACCCAAACCAACAATCACCTGCAAACCCCCCAACCACAAAAACCCCCACCCCCCCCCCTCCACCTCACCTCCTCTACCATTACAACCAAACCCCCCCCCCCGCAAACCACTACCCATTACACGCCCCCCCCCCCAGCCCCGGCTACCCCCCCCCAAAACCCACAACACCCCCCACCACACCACTACAACAAAGCCAACACTAAATCACCACACCCAAAACCAAAAAAACACCAACCCCACAACCCACCCCCCCCACCCCACACACCAACAAAAATAACACGAGCCCGTCTCCCCCCAGAAGATCACCACAAAAATCACCCCGCACCGCCAAAACCGCCTAAATTAACATATTAATGTTCATACCCCCACCCGTCGCACAGCCTTAAAAATCCAATGTAAAGCAAAACGCGATACAAAACACAAAAAACAAAAAATAAAAACAAATACAAAACAACAAACAAAAAAAAAAAACAAAAAAAAAATACCTTATGACCTTAAAACCCACCCACACACAAAAAAAAGAAAAAAATAAAACCAACTACAAAAAAAAAAAATAAAAAAAACAAAAAAAAAAAAAAGAAATAAAAAAAAAAAACAAAAAACAAAAAAAAAAAAACCAACAAACAAACAACCCCAAAAAAAAAAAAAAAAAAACCCACAACGCCACCACCCCCCCGAACACAAAATCAAAACACCTTTTATCTCCCTTTTTACACACCCCAAAACAAACCCGACCCAAAAACACACAAAAACCACCACCCCCCCCCACCCCACACAAACAACAACATACAACCAACACACACCCCCCAAACCCCCAACCCCCCTCCCCCCCACCCGCCCCCCCCCCCCGCCCCTCCCCCCTCAATCCATACACCATCCGCCCCCAAACCCCCCCCGGGCCTCTCCTCCTCCTCTCCCCTCTCCCCCCTCCCTCTCATCCTCACCCCCCAGCCCACCATCCTAAGATCCCCAAATAACAACTTACTGAATCCCACCCAATAACCGCCACCCGCACCCCCCCACCGTGTCCCCCTTAAAGCCCCTCTCCACCAACCTATCCCCCAACAACCAAACCCCAGGCCCATACCACAAAGACCAACCCCCGTTTCCGGCCCCACTCGTATCTGCACATTCCAGATCATATTACTCTCTCCCCCCCCCCCCCCCCCCCCCCACTCTCCCCCCCCCCGCCACCCCCCACCCCCCCCGCCCGCCAGCCCCCACCCACCCACACTGCCTACCACACCCAAGTTCCACTCATACCAAGAAACGACCCCCCCAACCCCCCCCCCCGCCCACAACCCCACCCCCCCTCCCCCGGGCCACCCCCACAAAAAATAAAAATATTTTATTATTTTAATTTTTATAAGATTTTATTTTTACGATTATTTACATTAACATATATATCAATTTATTACAAATTTTCATCAAACCCCCCCCACCCCACCCCCCCCTCACCTCCAGTACCAACAAAATAAAACAAAAGAAAACAAAAAAAAGAAAAAAACAAGGTCAAAAAAAAACAAAAAAAACAAAACAAACCACACCAACCCCACCACCACACCTCCACCCCCCCCACCCCAAACCACCTTCCACCACCCTCCACGCCTGAAAATAAATCAACCTCCGTAAAACATCCATAATCAAGACCAACCCGCTGGACCATCCTTACCCCCTCTAAACAGCCACACCCCCCACCCACACCCACACGCAAATTTTGTAATTAACTCACTCCCTGAGCGTTCCTAAAACCAGTCCTTCCTGCTTCATTCCCCCCAAAAACAAAAACCCCCCAAAAAACCCCGGCAAGCCACCCCCTCCCCCCCCCCCCCTCCAACCACCCCCCGCCCCAACACCACACCAAAACCGCCACATTCCCGAACCTTTCACCCACAGAGTAAAAACGCCCACCAACCTCCACTCCTCAAAACAAAATTTAACAACACCACCCACCTACACTTTCCCAGACATCAACTTTTCCCCCCCACCTCCCCCCCGCCCCCCCCCCCCCAACCGCCGCATATTTAAGCAACCTGAAAAACCCCCCCTTTTGCCCCCTTTGCAGTACCTTCTGTTCTCCCTTGACTCCCAACCGCCCCCTTTTTTACCTTCACCCCCTTACTTTCCTACCCTCCCCCCGCCTTCGCCTTTGGCTCGCGGCTTCCCAACTCGTCCCGCGCCCCCCCCGCTCCCTTCCTCCGCATTCCCACACCCTAAAACCCCCGCCCCCCCCGTCCACATTTCCCCCCCTATCCCTCCCAACCCCCCACCCCACCACCCCCTCACACCCCCCCCAAGAATCTTTTGTTACCCCTCTGCGCCCACCACCGCCACCACATCCAAACACCGACAACACCAAAACCCCCAAAACAAATCCCCCCCACCCCACATAAGGATAACATCTCATTATTTCACATATATTTCCCTTTATTCCCGCACATTAAACACCACCCGCACCCCCCCCGCCCCGACCCCTCCTGGTATAAATTTAACACAGACACACCCCACAACCCCCCAAACATAACCCACACAAAATCAAAAAACCACACCCCCGTTCCCGCCCCCGAGCAAAAAAAACCCACCAATAATACAAAACAAAACACAACAAACAAAAAAAAACCAAAAAACAAAAAAAAACAAAAAACAAAACAAAAAAAACAAACAAAAAAAAACAAAAAAACACAAAAAAAAACAAAAAAACAAACACAAAAAAACAAAACAAAAAAACAACCAAACAAAAACAAAAAAAAACAAAAAACAAACAAAAAACAAAAAAACACAAAAACACAAAAAAAACACAAACAAACAAAAAAAAACCACAAAAACAAAAACACACACACAAAACACACAAAAAAAACACAAAAAAACACATAGACAGAACACCACACCACATACCAGAAGACACCACACACAACAAAAAAACCACACTCAACTAACAACACATTCACAACAAACACAACAATTTACAAAACAAACTCACAAAACAAAGTAAATACCCCACCACCAATAACCCCCCCCCCCCAACCCCACCCCACCCCTTCAAAACAGACCAAAAACTAATACCAAAATACAAAACCCAAACCGAAAACACCTAACAAACCCCCCCCCCCCACCACCCACCAGGCCCCACCACCCCCCACCCACCAAACCCATACCTCACCCAAGACCCCCCTATCCACACCACCCCCCCACCCTCCCTACCTTCCGAAAAAATATAATTACTCCAGAAAAAAAAAAAACTCTCAACACACCCCCCATCCCACAAATTACCATTACAACCACCCACCCCACACAAAGTACTGTCCAAAAAATCACAAACCCACCTCCCACCAAATCCCCCCCTCCAAAAAAAAAAACCCCAAACCCCCTCCCTATCCACAACACCCCCCTCAAGACCAACGGCCCCCCTAACCCCCCCCCCACCAAACTCATCCCCCATACCACCCAGCCTTCCCAAGCATTACCACCACACCACCCCCCACAACCAGAATCACCACAGCATCCTTGGACACACTTCAAACACATTCTGACTGCATCTCATCATCTCAGTCTATCTGCTTCTGCATCTCCCTTCTTTGAAATCCGTCTTTATTATTTATTACACACAAAATTTAAAATCCACGTTTGCATAATAATTGCTCAAAAATAAAAATCACAAACAATCAATCTGTTAAATGTGTCTATAAAAATAACCATTAGCTGAAATATGTATTATATATTATATTTTTTTTTTATAAATTATTATTTTATCTATTTTTTTAATATATAAATTATTATTTTTTATTATAATTTATTTTTTTTTTTATTTTATTTTTTTATTATATATAATTTTTATATTTTTTTTTTTATAAATATTTTTATTATTTCTTTTTTTTTTTTATTTTATTCTTTTTTAGTTTATTATTTATTTTTTATTTATTTTTTTTTTTATATTTTTTCCGCTTGTAGTCACCATGAACACCCGCACTAATACTAGAAGCTATAAACCTAAATCATAAAAACATATTAGTCGTAATAACTCCAGACAAACACGCCACCAACCAAAACCCAATCCACCCACCAGACACCTACCACCACCCCCCCCCCCCCCCCCCCCACCCCCCTCCCCACACACCCCCCCCCCACCCCCCCCCACCCTACCCAACCCCCCCACCACCCCACACCCACCCACCCCCCACCCACCCCCCACACCACCCCCCCACAACCCCCAACCACCCCACACCCACCAACCCCACCCCCACCCCCCACCACCCCCACAACCCCACCCCCCCCCCAACCCCCCCACCCCCACCCACACCCACACCCCCACCCCACACACCCCCCCCACCCCCCCACCCACCCACACACCCCCCACCCCCACCCCCACCCACCCACCAACCCCCACCACACCCCCCCACCCCACCCCCCCCACCCCACCCCAACCCCCCCCCCACACCCCCCACACCCCACCCACCCACCCCCCACCCCACCCACCCCCCCCACCACACCACCCCCCCACACCCCCCAACCCCACACCCCCACCCCCACACCCCCCCACAACCCACCCCCCACCACCCCCCACACCCCACCACACCCCAACACCCACCCCACCCCCCCCACACCCACCCACAAACCCACACCACCCCCAACCCCACCCCCCCCCCAACACACCCACCCACACACCCCACACCCACCCACCCCACCCCCCCACCCCCCACCCACCAACCACCCCACCACCCCACACCAACCCCCCACACCCACCACCACCCCCACCCCCACCCCCCCACCCCACCACCACCCACCCAACCACACCCCCCCCCCACACCCCCCACCCCCACCACACCCCCCCCCACCCCACCCACCCCACCACCCACCACCCCCCACCCCCACCACAACCCACCCCCCCCACCCCACCCCCACACCCACCCCACACCACCCCCCCCCCACCCCCAACCCACACCCCCACCCCAACCCCCCCACCCCAACACCCCACCCCCCCAACACACCCCCCCCACCACCCCACCCCCACCACCCCCCCACCCACACCCCCCCCACCCCCCCACACCCACACCACCCCCCCCACCCCCCCCCACCCCCACACCCACCCACCCCCACACCACCCACCCACACCACCCCACCACCCCCCCCACCCACACCACCCCACCCCCACCCCACCCCCCCACCCCCCCCACCCCCACCACCCCCCCACCCCCCCACCCCCCACACCACACCCCCCCCACACCACCCCACCCCCCCACCACACCCCCAACCACCCCCACCACCCCACCACACCCCACCCCCACCACCCCCCACACCCCCCACCCCACCCCCCCCAACACCCCCCCACCCCCACCACACCCACCCCCCCACCACCCCCCCACACCCCCACCCCCCCCACCCCCCACCACCCACCCCCCACCCCCACCAACCACCCCCCACCCCCCCCACCACCCCCACCCCACCCCCCCACCAACCCCACCCCCACACCCCCACCCCCACCCAACACCCCACCCCCCACCACCCACCCACACCCACACCCCCCCACCCCCCACCACCCCCCACCCCCCCACCCACCCCCACCCCCCCCCCACCCAACCCACCCCACACCCACCCCCCACCCCCCACCCCCCCCACACCCCCCCACCCCCCACCCACCACCCCCACCCCCCCCACACAACCACCCCCCACCCCACACCCCCCACACCCACCCCCACCCCACCCCCCCACCACCCCCCCACCACCCACCCCCCACCCCCCCCACCCCCACCCCCCCACCCCACACACCACCCCACACCACCCCCACCCCCACCCCCCCCACCCCCACCCCACCCCCCCACCACCCCCACACCCCACCCCCACCACACCCACCACCCCACCCCCACCCCCCCCACACCACCCCCCCCCACCAACCCCCACCACCCCCCCCACCCCACCCACACCCCCCACCCCCCCCCCACCCCCCACCCCCCCCACCCACCCCACACCACCCCCACCCCCACCCCACCCCCCACCCACCCCCCCCACCACCCCCACCCCACCCCCCCACCCACCCCCACCCACCCCCACACCACCCCCCCAACCACCCACCCCCACCACCCCCCCCAACCCCACCCACCCCACACCCCCACCCACCACACCCACCCCCCACCACCCCACCCCCCCCACCAACCACCCCACCACCCCCCACCCCAACACCCCCACCCCCCCACCACCCCACACCACCCCCACCACCCCCCCACACCCACCCCCCCCACCCCACCACCACCCCCCCCACCCACACCCCCACACCCCCACCCCCACCCACCACCCCCACCCCCCCACCCCACCCCACACCCCCCCCCCAACCCACCCCCACCCCCCACACCCCACCCCACCCACCCCCCCCACCCCCACCCCCCACCCCACCACCCCCCCACCCACCACCACAACCCCCCCCAACCCCCACCACCCCACCCCCACCACCCCCCCCCCACCCACCCCACCACCCCCCACCACAACCCCCACCCCACCCCACCCACACCCCACACCCCACCCCCCCCACCCACCCCCCCCACCCCCCCCCACACCCCCCCACCACACCCCACCCCACCACACACCCCAGCACACCCCACCACCCACCACACCACAACCACCACCCACACAACCACCCCACCCACCCCACCCAACACCCACACACCCCACACACACACCAACACCCCACACCACACACCACCCCGCTCACACAACAACAACAACCAAAAAACACAACACCCACCCAAACAAACACCACAAAAAACAACCCCAAACACCAAACCAACCACCCCCAACACCAAAACCAAAAACACCCACAAACCAAAAAACACACACCACAACCCAACACACCACCACAACAATGATCACTCAAAACAACCACAAAACAAAACAACCCAAACAAACACCCCCCACAAACCACCCCCCCCCCCCCACCCCCCCAAAACCCACCCCGCCCCCCCCACCCCCCCCCCCCCCACCCCCCTCATCCCCCACCCCCCCCCCACCCTCCTTCCCCCCCACTCCGACTCCACTGCCACCCCCCCCCCGCCCCCCCACCCCCACCCCCCCCACTCCCCCCCCCCCCCCACCCCCCCCCCACCCCCCCCCCCAACCCCCTCCACCCCACCCACCACCACCCCACCACCCCCCTACCCCCCCACCCACCCCCCACCTCCCCCCCCCCTCCCCCCCCCTCCCCCACTCCCCCGCCCCCCTCCCTCCCCCCCCCCCCCACCCCCCCCCTCCCCCCCTCCCCCACGCCCCCCCCCCCCCCCCCCCCCTCACCCCCGCTACCCACGCCCTCCCCCCCTCCACCTCACCCCCCCCCCCCCCTCCCCCCCACCCACCCTCCCACCTTCCCCTCCCCCACCCCCCAGCCCCACTCCCCCCCCACCCCCCCCCTCCCAACTCGTCAAAAAACACACAAAAACACCCGCTCCCCTCGAGCGCCTGTACCACCCTCCGGCGTATTCCCACAAGAAAAAAAAAAAAATCGAAAAAGATCGTGTAAAAAAAACAAAAAAAAATATTTAAAAAGGGTCACAATCGAAGAGAAAAATAAAAATAACCAAAACGACCCCAACCTATAAAATCACAACAATCCACAAACAACCCCAGCAAACCTCCACCCCACCCAACCCTAAGAAATCCATTGGATAAATACAAAAGACAAATAACCACCCCACCTACTTGAAACATTCTTAATTGACCACATCATATAAAAAACTAAACCTAGGGCCCCTCAACATTCGCAGCATAGAAAATAATAAGAACGCGATATACTAACATAAATTCATCAATACCACCAAATCTAGTTTATATACAAGATTTAATAACTCAAAATAGCAACAAAGAAGAAATAATTATAACATTGGTAAGTGGCTTGCTAAGAGTGGGGAAGTTGAGATGCGTAAGGTGTGAGAAGGCTTAAAAAAGTAGAAAAGGGGGAGATCTCAAAATGGGAGGGGTCGAGACCTAAGGAACGCAGTACGCAGGTCAAAAAGAATTATGTGATGGTTGGGTAATACATACACATCTTCCAGCTGGGAATATCACCCCACACCCCCACCCCCCACCCCACACCCCCCCCACACACCCCCCCCACCCCCCAACACCCCCCCCACAACACACCCCACCCCCCCCACACCACCCCCCACCCCACCCCCCCCCACACACACACCCCCCACCCCCCACACCCCCCACACACCCCCACCCAACCCCCCCCACAACACCACACACCCCCCCCACACACCCCCCACCCCCACACCCCCCCCCCACCCCACCACACACACCCCACCCCACCCCACCCCCACCCCCCCACCCCACCCCACACCCCACCCCACCCCCCCCCCACCCCACCCCACCACCTCAAACACGCAAAACCCCAAGCTTACACCGATTAAACCACACATCCCCGCATCCACTACCACTACCCACCTCCCTACACCACACACACCCACCGGCACTCGACAGGCGCGACGGATTCGCGACACGCGCACACACCGCGCACTACCCGCACTACACCGACACGCACGCGCCCACGACAACGCCCGCTACACCCGAAACGACTCAGAACGCTCGCCCCTACAACTGCCCTCACGCCATCCCCGCATATCCAGCACACCACCTCGCCACACAAACCCGGACGCGCGACACCCGCCACCGACACACACCCACACGCTAAGCCTACGCGCCCTACCCCTCCGCGCCTGCTCGCTAACGAGAGTCCCCACACGATACACACACACAGCCCGTCCTCCTCACGAGCCGCATTACCCCGCGCCCCCCACCGCAGAAGGCCGGAACCCCCACGTCCTATCCAACCAAACCCCCCGAAACACCTACTGTATAATCCATCAAAGAACAATTCATATCCGATACATAACAGCTCCCCTATGTAAGGAAGATATTGGACACCCCCCTAGTCAAATATTCACAGAACGCCCACCCCAAAAAGAGTATCAAAACGCAAACCACCCCTAAAACCCCGCCCCAAAAAAAACATCCCCCCCACCCCCCAACACCCCCCCCCCAAACACCCCCCCAAATCAGAACAAAATCGTTTGAGCCCCCACCCCCCCCCCCGCCCAAAAACCTAGCCCCCACACCTCAACACCCCCCCCTCCCCCTCCCCCCCACCCCCCCCCCCCCACCAACCCACCCAACCCTACCCCATATACACACACCCACCCCCACACCCCAACCCCACCCCCCACCACTCCCACCACCACCACCACCAAACCACCCACCAGGTAAAAAACCCCAAGATCCCATCAGAATGTAGCAAAACTAATCTATCTATCCCCCCTTTTAGCAGTTAACCACAATATCCCCCCCCCCCCCGTTTCATTGCTTCAATCCTTCCCCCCCCCCTAACCCCCGTAACACTGCATATAAGCCATTGATCAAACCCGCTATTTATATTACCTCTATTCTCCGTTGGGAGTTCTACCCCTGGCTTCAAAAAAAAGTTCTCCCGCCCACACTCCTATACTCTAAGAGAAGAAACCCAAACCCAAAAAAACCTCCAAAAAAAAACCCCTCAAAACCCCCCCACCCTCGAGTCGAACTACCAACCCCTACCCCCGAATAAGATCCAAAATGAACCCCCCCCCAAGTCAAAACCCACAGACACCACCCCCCGGCCCCCAACCCAACACACCCCCCACCCCCGAAACCCAGAATAAACCATCATTATCAAAACCTACCCCCCAACCCCCGCCCCCCCCCACACCCACCCACACTAAACGCCCCCCTAACTCAACACCAAGGATACCCCAAGCTCAAACCCGCTCAAAACCCCCCCAAAAAACCCCAAGACTCAGCAGGCCAATAACCCCATAACAAGGAATCCCCACCAAAATCCCCCACGACACTCAGAAAATAAAACCACCCCCCGCCGCATTAACCATTA
>CALYLW010002798.1:26444-55746 GCA_944989445.1 Ampullaceana balthica | reverse complement strand
GCAATACTCCCCATGCACTATTCCCCATGCAATAATCCCCATGCAATAGTCCCCATGCAATAGTCCCCATGCAATAGTCCCCATGCAATAGTCCCCATGCAATAGTCCCCATGCAATAGTCCCCATGCAATAGTCCCCATGCCATAATCCCCATGCAATAGTCCCCATGCAATAATCCCCATGCAATAGTCCCCATGCCATAATCCCCATGCAATTGTCCCCATGCAATATTCCCCATGCAATAGTCCCCATGCCATAATCCCCATGCAATAGTCCCCATGCAATAGTCCCCATGCCATAGTCCCCATGCAATAGTCCCCATGCAATAGTCCCCAGGCAATAGTCCCCATGCCATAATCCCCATGCAATAGTCCCCATGCAATAGTCCCCAAGCCATAATCCCCATGCAATAGTCCCCATGCAATGGTCCCAATGCAATGGTCCCCATGCAATAATCCACATGCAATAGTCCCCATGCCATAATCCCCATGCAATAGTCCCCATGCAATAGTCCCCATGCAATAGTCCCCATGCAATAGTCCCCATGCCATAATACCCATGCAATAGTCCCCATGCCATAATCCCCATGCAATAGTCCCCATGCAATACTCCCCATGCACTATTCCCCATGCAATAATCCCCATGCAATAGTCCCCATGCAATAGTCCCCATGCAATAGTCCCCATGCAATTGTCCCCATGCAATTGTCCCCATGCAATAGTCCCCATGCCATAGTCCCCATGCAATAGTGCCCCATGCAATAGTGCCCATTCAACAGTCCCCATGCAATAGTCCCCAATGCAATAGTCCCCATGCCATAATCCCCATGCAATAGTCCCCATGCAATAGTCCCCATGCCATTATCCCCATGCAATAGTCCCCATGCAATAATCCCCATGCAATAGTCCCCATGCAATAATCCCCATGCAATAGTCCCCATGCCATAATCCCCATGCAATAGTCCCCATGCAATAGTACCCAATGCAATAGTCCCCATGCCATAATCCCCATGCAATAGTCCCCATGCAATATTCCCCAAGCAATAGTCCCCATGCAATAGTCCCCATGCAATAGTCCCCATGCAATAGTCCCCATGCCATAATCCCCATGCAATAGTCCCCATGCAATAATCCCCATGCAATAGTCCCCATGCCATAGTCCCCATGCCATAGTCCCCATGCAATAGTCCCCATGCAATAGTCCCCATGCAATAGTCCCCATGCAATAGTCCCCATGCAATAGTCCCCATGCAATAGTCCCCATGCAATAGTCCCCATGCAATAGTCCCCAAGCAATAGTCCCCAAGCAATAGTCCCCAAGCAATAGTCCCCATGCCATAGTCCCCATGCCATAGTCCCCATGCCATAGTCCCCATGCCATAGTCCCCATGCAATAGTCCCCATGCAATAGTCCCCATGCAATAGTCCCCATGCAATAGTCCCCATGCAATAGTCACCATGCAATAGTTCCCCATGCCATAGTCCCCATGCCATAGTCCCCATGTCATAATCCCCATGACATAATCCCCATGCAATAATCCCCATGCCATAATCTCCATGCCATAATCCCCATGCCATAGTCCCCATGCCATAGTCCCCATGCCATAATCCCCATGCAATAGTCCCCATGCAATAGTCCTCATGCGTGGAACTAAATAAATTCCACATATATATATATAGAGCTAATCTCTCAAATTAAATAAAATTTTGCATTGACCAGCTCACTGTGTGTGGTGATACATTGCATTGACCAGCTCTCTGTGTGCGGCCCGTGTGGTGACACATTGCACTGACCATCCAAAGATATTGGAGCTTGGAGTCGTGCGAAAGACATATTTCCCCCGAGCCTCAGTCTGACGATTTCCCTGTTCAATTATAAATGACGCGCATATTCATCCTTTTTTCCCTAAGTTTTTGTCTAGTGTTAGCATTGGCACAAGGGGAAGATTACCTTTTTCGCACGGCTTTAGTTGCACTGCACAATTACCATAATTTTAGTTTGTCTACCAGTTAATTATAATAACACTTTAGGCACAGTATTGCACACTTTTATATATGCCTTTATATATATAGATACCATAAACATTGTTACTTATATTGATAATTCTTGTGGGACTCTGAATTTTCGGTTAGGTGGTGAATACATTTTTTAAAATAAATAATTCATCTACGTATGAGTTCTTTAATTAAAACTCTTAGTACATGTATTAATTATTTATCACGGAGTTAATGGAAGTTTATTGAAAGCTTTAAAAAGGATATTTTATATAAATATAGGCTATAAATTTTGAGACGAACGAAAACAAAAGGCAATCTAAAACTAGAAGGATTTCTATTTCAAAAACTTTTGAACTGAATGTAATTATTTCATTAATTATCTGTTAAATTTAAATTTTAGACAATTATCCTATAAAATCCTAATTTTTCTAAGCATTTTTTTTAAATTGTGTTTTCTAAATCGTTATTTAGATCTAATATTTTGGCTTTCAAGTAAATGAGTTCCAAGGCGACCTCAGGTAAAAGACAAATTAGTTGAATTTTTACGTTCAAGTGTTAGTCAAATGAGTCTTACAATGACAACTCTGTTTTTTAATCACAGTATGTAATTCTGTCACAATTGTTTCAGTGAGCGTAACACCCGGTGTGATGTCATGGTATTTATTAAAATGCCAAAATAAATATCATATTGCTGGTATAGTGTCACCCTATTATTCCGACAATATAATTATGTTTTAAAAACAAAGCTAAAAGTTGTTTCACAAAACACATGAAGTATATATTTTTCAGTGTTATTTATGCATTACATAAACAGTCGAGGTAATTTTCAAATGTTAGAACAATATCTAGAATTTACATAGCGTCGCTGAATTGTCATCAACACTCTCCCACCTCCACCCCCACATACACACACTGTGACACACCTGCTGTTCAAACCACTTTTAGCCCTACACAAAGACGAAAAGAAAAAGGAAGAAAAAACAAAACAATGATTGCACTTCTGAAATAGAGCTCTAATCTGTAACTTAATTGAATTAAAAGGGTATCATTGGAGATTTTGAATAACAAAGTCCGAACTAAAATGCCAATTTTGTTTTTTTTTATTTTACTCAAAAAATTGTTTTTTGAAAGCGTGAATTGGACTGATCAATATGTTTCTCCTATACCATAGAAGGGACACTTTTAACTGGTATTAAAACAAAGCATCAAATACACTGAAAATTTTAAGCCTAACAAGACAGGCAAGTAGATTTAAGAATTTTGAGGTTTTAGAATTTCGAAATAAATAATATTTGATTATCTTAGTACAAAAACTATTTCATTTTAAATATTTATTTTATTTTAATTTTTTTGAAGTATTCTTATCAAAACCATTTCCCCCACCAGTTATCCAAAATGACTAATGTACAACCTTTTGCCCACCAGCTATCCACTATAGCTAATGTACAACCATTCTACCACCAGTTTTCCACTATGACTAATGTTCAACTATTTGTCCACCAGTTATCCACTATGACTAATGTTCAACTATTTGCCCACCAGTTATCCACTATGACTAATGTTCAACTATTTGCCCACCAGTTATCCACTATGACTAATGTTCAACTATTTGCCCACCAGTTATCCACTATGACTAATGTTCAACTATTTGTCCACCAGTTATCCACTATGACTAATGTTCAACTATTTGCCCACCAGTTATCCACTGTGACTAATGTTCAACTATTTGCCCACCAGTTATCCACTATGACTAATGACACTAATGTACAAACATTTCCACCACCAGTTCCGTCCACAAGCCCAAAATAAAGCTGAAAAGTGACTCGACACACCGTCAGTTCCTGCGCAACTTCTCATTGGCCAAAATTTTTCCCTGGGGAAAGACTTGACGGCGCCAAACAAGGAGACGCACTCTGTAGACAAGTGATGGGGCAGCGGAGTCTCACCTGGAGGTCACTTCTGGTTTAGTCCTGATTACTTGTTAGCTCCAGGCCCAATCAGAGCAGCGACTGCTGAAATGTGTGCTTCTGGCGGGATCTGACCTTTGAACTGTTGACGTGACGGTCAAGACACATCTAAAATGTGTCACGGTGTACAGGAGACGGGATATTCAATGCATGCATAGTATTTAATTTTATAAGTCACAAATTTAACAGCTTTTGTTGGGGCTTTACAGTATTTTTTAAAAATAGTTTTACTTTGGCATATGGTATATTATTGTAATTGTATCTTACTAACAAATACTTCTTTATGGCCATGACATAATTCATTTTTATTAAATCAATTTTGGTACTGTAACAAAAATTATTTTTATTTCACACTTAAAACTGGTCAAAAAGGTTCCAATGTTTCTTTAGATATGCAATTTTAATTTCTTTAATTAGTTATTTTCTTTTTCATGACCTTTGTATGATGAAAAATATTAGTATTTAGGATGATCGGACGCAATAATCTTCTGTATAGAAGGAGCGTCTGTAAACAGATAAGATAAGAAACGAATAACATACCTGCCTTCTGCTTCCACATGTTATCGCAAACAGTTCTTTAAAAATATTAAATTAATCGTCCAGTTTGTAATGTGATGTAGTTTGTGTTGGAGCCCTTTATAATTTGAAAGAGACATTGGTTATTGTCCTTTATAATTTGAAAGAGCCCTTGCAGTGGCGTAGCTAGACCTTTAGCCGCCCGGGGCGGTCTCCAATTTGCCGCCCTTTGTAAGTTAATAGAATCGTGGTTTTTATAAATTAAGAAACATAAATAAATAATTGTAATTGAAACAAAGTAAAGGTGACGAACATTTTTACCATTGGATGCCATATTTAAGTATGCGGCAATAAAGGAGGTCAAATAAGATGTTATACCTATAAATACATATTTTATAAAAATTACGGACAACACAAGATACTTTTTTAAGGTTACAAGAAAGTTAATGAGGTTGCATCCCCACCCCCCACCCCCATGTGAAACAAACGTATTCCAAAATTTCACCAAAAAATACCAATTAGTATGCTTTTATTTTGTATTTATAAATAAATGATTTAATTATTTTTTATGAACAAATTGTGTACATTAGTATGTAAACATATTATTTAGTCATTTATTTTCCTAACTTCCATAGTAGAAATTCGTGTATTATGCTATCAAAGTTTAAATAATTTGTTATATTTTGTTCTATGGACAATATTGCAAGATTTTGTAGTCTTAAATCAAGGGTCGGGAAACTTTTTGTCTGAGTGAGCCATAAACACCACATATTTTGAAAAGTAATTCTGCGAGAGCAATTCATTATGTAACTAAAAATTCAAGTAAATGTGTGCATTTTGTGTTATTTCAACACTAAAAGTACCATAGCCTAATTATGTCTCTGAATTATTTTTAATATCATTGTTATGCTGTTTATTTTATATGCAATTCAAAGGAATCTGAATAAACGTTGTTTTTTTTAAATAATCGATTATTTGTCAGAGAGCCAGATTCAGCCATCAATAGAGCCACATCTGGCTCGCGAGCCATGGTTTCCCGACCCCTGTCTTAAATCACGCACTCATTGTGGAACGAAGATAATTTTTTATCAAATTCAGTTTGGAGAAGCTCCTTTCACAACTAGCGACACTGATAACAATAATTGTTATAAAAATTCTAAGCAAGATTACAATGTTGGGTTCAGAAGTTTGCAATCTATACTGTTTAATAAATTTTAATAGATCAAGGGGGCCTTTTCCTCCATTTTCCCAACGCGATGCCTATTTTTGTGGTATAGGTACAGCCATGAAACCTGGATCATTCTTCTTTCAATATGAAATTGTTCTTTGTCAATAAAATCATTTATTTGACATTCAATTTCTTCATTAGTAGGTTACATGGGATATATGCACGAATATTTTCTTACAAGGACATGCAACTGATCAAAGCGTTCTGTTAATTCCTTTATTATTCGATCCATGGATTAAAACGTTTCTCGTCTTACTTCATGTTCTAAAGATAAGACCACGTCTTTTGAATTTTCCCCACTCATATGTTTTTCCCTTCTAACTTGGCGTTCAGTCGATGTCTCCAACTCTTCACACATTCTTTTGGCTGCTATAACAGCTTTTTCCATTAGCACATCTCTTTTTTTTTCATGAAATGGGTTTGCAAAGAATGTAGTTTTATATGGCATTGGTGAACATTTTATTTAAAGGTATTTTTTGAGCATCATTAATTTACAAAAAAGACGGGTTCCCATAAATTGTGACAACATAGAAAAGAAACAGATTGCATTGAATTGAGAAAATTTTCTGCCAGTGATCTCTTTTTACTATTTTCTTCTTCAGATGTCAATTTTTTCAAGGTGCTTAAAATGTAAACAAAAATGATTTTTTACTATAGATACTGCTTCTGCTCAAGCGCTCCAGCGAGTTTCAACGCTGCGTTTGACACATTGACCTGTGACATAAAGTAAAACTTCCCATCGACGAGTGGAAGAATTTTAAAAAATTAAAACAACTTTTCGATACTTCCAAAATGATGTGAATGAATGATGTGTGCATGCTACAAACTCTGCATTTAGATTGACGGAAGCATTATCGTAAGCCCTTTCCTCTGCAACGTTTTTGTATCTAAACATTTTCTAATTTCTTTAAAATCATATTTGTGATTTCCTCAGCAGTTTTTCCTTTATTTTCTACAAAGTAAATATACGATTCTACAACTTAACTTCGCTGATATCAATAACTACGTATCTTTTAATTTGACTAGTTTAAACTTTACGGGAAATATCTGGAGTGCTGTAAAATATCATACAAAAGTTTTTAGCTTGCTTTAATTGGTCCATAGTTGTTTTTCTCACTGCGCCCCTCAATAGGTCTATGAATTCATTTCGAATCATTTTCCACAAATAGGAGACACTATATTTATTACTCATCTTAATGTTTACTAAATGTTCACATAATACTGGGTCGGACTTGGCCAACAAGTTAACAAGCTCTAGAAAATTTC
The DNA here is from genome assembly GCA_944989445.1 of Ampullaceana balthica. Lineage (NCBI taxonomy): Eukaryota > Metazoa > Mollusca > Gastropoda > Lymnaeidae > Ampullaceana > Ampullaceana balthica. The sequence continues at coordinate 48,772 of CALYLW010002798.1, read as the reverse complement.
CTCTATTTTCAAATGAATTGATGTCTTCCTCATGAATACTTTCACGATGACCCCTCAACGCCAATTGTTTTTGCTAAGAATCTAATTATATCAAGTATTGTGAGTTTTTGCTTTCATTTTTTTCTTATTTCTTTATCAATATTATGTTGTAGTTTATCAAAAGTTGCACCTTGTCCAATTCTTATTTCTAATTCCTTCCATTGGGAAAATGATCGAATATGCAGTAGACTCAACTCGTGATGACTTATTTTGAGATTTACACTTTTTGTTAAAACCATTTTTCCGTTTTAAAATTAGATTGGAAAAGATCATCAAACAGTTTACACCAAATTACATATTTCATTTTTTCAATGGTGAATACACCATCCACGATCTTAACAAATTTTCACAATTATGAAAAACTTGGAGAAAAAAACAACAATCGCGATTAATCTTTCTTGTCAAAAATCATAATAATTTTCAGTAAAATAGACTAATTCAAACTATCTAAACATTACTTTAATAGGATAGGCGTAAAAGTTTTAGTGAATAAACGTATTTTAATGAAACGCACACATTTTTTTGTGCTACTTTAATGGGGAAAAAAATATAAGTAATTTTTAATAAGTTACCTTAGAATAATTTTCTGTAAACTTATACAGTAATATAAATTACTACTTGCAAGTTAAACACAATATTTGAACCACCATGCCATGTAAGTACTTGTTCGCTTATCATTCTGTACATGTCGAAAATCCACGCAATAACTGTCGCGGCGATATTAATAGTATATTCGGTCCAGCGGTGATGAGTTCTTTGTGTTGTTTTCTTATAAAAATAAAAAGCGTCATCTGTGATGTATACCGCTTAATTTTCAAAACAAATCGATACAATTTTTAAGTGATTTTAAATTTCTTAACGGTTATGCGTTAGTTATAACAAACAGTATGTAATAAAAAAATGTCTTGAGAATCCGTTAATTAAGACTCGAAAGTACAAATATTTTATTTTCACCCGGGTTTACTTCTTTCAAAAGAAAAAGGGTTGTTGTCCGAAAGGGCTGTACTTTTCAAATGCCCCCAAATGCCTCCCCCAAAATGTGTGCCGCCAGGGGCGGACCGCCCACACCCCCCCCCCACCTAGCTACGCCACTGAGACATTGGTTATTGCCCTTTATAATTTGAAAGAGACATTGGTTATTGCCCTTTATAATTTGAAAGAGACATTGGTTATTGCCCTTTATAATTTGAAAGAGACATTGGTTATTGCCCTTTACAATTTGAAAGAGACATTGGTTATTGCCCTTTATAATTTGAAAGAGACATTGGTTATTGCCCTTTACAATTTGAAAGAGACATTGGTTATTCCAACACAAACCAATGCAATAAAAGCTTGATGTTTCTTTTGAACATTTACAATGAGAGTAAGATCATGCTAGGATTAAATTATATATGTCAATGTCTATTTTGTGAGGAGATTATTCAATATTATCAAGGATTTTTTCCTTATTTTTTTAAAGAAACATTTTTAACTCGTGGATGATGATTTCCTTGCTTGATTGGTCCGATCACTGATTTTTTATATTTCTTTAGAAAAAAAAAGGTGAATAGTTTATATTATTAAATTATTAAACAGATATTTTGTGTGTAGTAAAATTTGAGATTTACATGGAGTGCTTAAATTTGTTGTAATGTTCTGATGGTTGACATTCTTCCTCATTCAGTCAACAGATATCGGATCTGCAAAGATATATTTGCTAAGATTTTGTGAAAATTGTTTATTGCCACACGATCTGAAACAAGACAAATGGTAGTAATATTGGAGTGACATTATCATTGTATTTAGTTGGTGTTTTTCGTAGCATCAAAGCTCTTAACCGAAATCTCTATTTCAAAATGCCAACTTACAGACATCACATGTAGGTTGTTAGTTTGTCTCTGTCTAAACAATATTAGCCAGACAACCGGAAGTATGATGGAAAGAATCTCGGTCAATTCCTAATTTTATTATATATATATATATATATATATATATATATATATATATATATATATATATATATATATATATATATATTATAAAATTAGGAATTGACCGAGATTCTTTCCATAAATATATATTAGGGCTGTTATCGATATTACTTTAAATTTAAACGTTAACTTTTGAAAAATTATCCATTAATTAAACGATAATTTCGATTAAAGCCAAAAATAGAAAATTATGACGTCATTAAACTGAACATTTCTCGTGGACAATGAAAATTAAGAATATTTTGAACTAAATTTTATGACAATGTTTTGATACTTGATCGGATGTTTGTGCTGAAGGTGGTACGTCAGCGATGTATTTGATCCTTCAAAAGAGAATTGTTTATGGCAGTAAACACAGTAAACTTTTTCACTATCTTCGACTTTGCTAACTTTGGTTAAAAACAAAATTTTTGCTAAACTTTCTAGTTATATGTTTAAATTTAACTGCACTGATGCTGTCAGCCATTTTTTAGTTGACGTCTGCCGGTCCACATGAAGTTATAAAATTAATTATAATATCACGCGGGAGAAGTTTTTACGTAAAATAATATATAAATTATTTTTAATTATTAATAATTAATTATTTATTAATTAAAAAAATTAAAAATATTATAAATATTTTCTTTTATTTTAATCGAATTTTTATCTATTAAAATAATTTTAATCGATAAAAAATTTAACGATTAATCGAGAAATTAATCGTTAATTTCCGCAGCCCTAATATATATATATATATATATACGAGCAACAAAGCCCGTCCAAGGACCTTTAGCCACGGTTCGGTTGCATGTTGTAACTCCCCTCCAACAGCCGTCTCGACCGCATACATGTGCATCATGTCAGAAATACTATTCATTATAGTTAAAATAAATAACTTGTAAAAACGGAGCTTCAACACTCCTTCAACCCCCCCTTCTTCTTCTTCTTCTTCTTCTTCTTCTTCTTCTTCTTCTTCTTCTTCTTCTTCTTCTTCTTCTTCTTCTTCTTCTTCTTCTTCTTCTTCTTCTTCTTCTTCTTCTTCTTCTTCTTCTTCTTCTTCTTCTTCTTCTTCTTCTTCTTCTTCTTCTTCGCTTTATGTCTACACGCCATCCATCAATCACTTTATGTCTACACGCCATCCATCAATCACTTTATGTCTACACGCCATCCATCAATCACTTTATGTCTACACGCCATCCATCAATCACTTTATGTCTACACGCCATCCATCAATCACTTTATGTCTACACGCCATCCATCAATCACTTTATGTCTACACGCCATCCATCAATCACTTTATGTCTACACGCCATCCATCAATCACTTTATGTCTACACGCCATCCATCAATCACTTTATGTCTACACGCCATCCATCAATCACTTTATGTCTACACGCCATCCATCAATCACTTTATGTCTACACGCCATCCATCAATCACTTTATGTCTACACGCCATCCATCAATCACTTTATGTCTACACGCCATCCATCAATCACTTTATGTCTACACGCCATCCATCAATCACTTTATGTCTACACGCCATCCATCAATCACTTTATGTCTACACGCCATCCATCAATCACTTTATGTCTACACGCCATCCATCAATCACTTTATGTCTACACGCCATCCATCAATCACTTTATGTCTACACGCCATCCATCAATCACTTTATGTCTACACGCCATCCATCAATCACTTTATGTCTACACGCCATCCATCAATCACTTTATGTCTACACGCCATCCATCAATCACTTTATGTCTACACGCCATCCATCAATCACTTTATGTCTACACGCCATCCATCAATCACTTTATGTCTACACGCCATCCATCAATCACTTTATGTCTACACGCCATCCATCAATCACTTTATGTCTACACGCCATCCATCAATCACTTTATGTCTACACGCCATCCATCAATCACTTTATGTCTACACGCCATCCATCAATCACTTTATGTCTACACGCCATCCATCAATCACTTTATGTCTACACGCCATCCATCAATCACTTTATGTCTACACGCCATCCATCAATCACTTTATGTCTACACGCCATCCATCAATCACTTTATGTCTACACGCCATCCATCAATCACTTTATGTCTACACGCCATCCATCAATCACTTTATGTCTACACGCCATCCATCAATCACTTTATGTCTACACGCCATCCATCAATCACTTTATGTCTACACGCCATCCATCAATCACTTTATGTCTACACGCCATCCATCAATCACTTTATGTCTACACGCCATCCATCAATCACTTTATGTCTACACGCCATCCATCAATCACTTTATGTCTACACGCCATCCATCAATCACTTTATGTCTACACGCCATCCATCAATCACTTTATGTCTACACGCCATCCATCAATCACTTTATGTCTACACGCCATCCATCAATCACTTTATGTCTACACGCCATCCATCAATCACTTTATGTCTACACGCCATCCATCAATCACTTTATGTCTACACGCCATCCATCAATCACTTTATGTCTACACGCCATCCATCAATCACTTTATGTCTACACGCCATCCATCAATCACTTTATGTCTACACGCCATCCATCAATCACTTTATGTCTACACGCCATCCATCAATCACTTTATGTCTACACGCCATCCATCAATCACTTTATGTCTACACGCCATCCATCAATCACTTTATGTCTACACGCCATCCATCAATCACTTTATGTCTACACGCCATCCATCAATCACTTTATGTCTACACGCCATCCATCAATCACTTTATGTCTACACGCCATCCATCAATCACTTTATGTCTACACGCCATCCATCAATCACTTTATGTCTACACGCCATCCATCAATCACTTTATGTCTACACGCCATCCATCAATCACTTTATGTCTACACGCCATCCATCAATCACTTTATGTCTACACGCCATCCATCAATCACTTTATGTCTACACGCCATCCATCAATCACTTTATGTCTACACGCCATCCATCAATCACTTTATGTCTACACGCCATCCATCAATCACTTTATGTCTACACGCCATCCATCAATCACTTTATGTCTACACGCCATCCATCAATCACTTTATGTCTACACGCCATCCATCAATCACTTTATGTCTACACGCCATCCATCAATCACTTTATGTCTACACGCCATCCATCAATCACTTTATGTCTACACGCCATCCATCAATCACTTTATGTCTACACGCCATCCATCAATCACTTTATGTCTACACGCCATCCATCAATCACTTTATGTCTACACGCCATCCATCAATCACTTTATGTCTACACGCCATCCATCAATCACTTTATTAGCTTGTTTAAAATAACTGCATGGAATTATTTTTTTTTGACAGAGCACTGGCATAATAATTGTATTCACATAGAAAACGAGATTTTTTTCCCCCCAGAAAAATGTCTTAATTACATGTTAATAATCGAACAGGGAGGTTGTCCAATAGACGTGTTCGCCCAAGACAGTAGGACTGGACAGATTATAGCTCTATGCTAGAAAGTGTTTCTGCAAGCAACTGATGAAAGTCGCAGAAGAGATGGACTATACTGAGATCAACCCCAACATCACGGATCTGATGTGCATAGATCAAAGCCACAGATACGAGGATATTCCTTATCTGTTCTTTGACTCGGTCAACCTGACACTGGACTTGGTTGACAAGGGCTGCACACCAGACGAGATGAGACGCACTCTGGCCACTGTGCTCTTGAAGAATCTGTCCACCTCGCCAACAGACAGTGTCACTGACGTCATGAGGAAAGTTTTGGTGACTGTCCGTCTGCTGGATCTGTATCCAGACGACGCCAGAAAGATATGGCCGCGTGCAAACCTCTGATTGACCACCCTCTGGTCTGGTTCTTCATCCGACTGGCCTGTGAGATGTGCCTGAGCTCTGTGGCCAGTGTGTATCCATTGTTATGAGAAGACGAACTGGTTGGTACCGACTGTACTATTGTCATTCAAACATGATTTTTAAAATGTACACACCGGTAAAGTCTTACTCTCTTTTGTTTATTTGGTCTATATGCCGAAGAAGTCATTGGGATGAAATGTCCGTTAAATGTCATGTTTTTATTTTCCACCTCCAATCCTTCAACTATCCAAGCGTTTCACTATTTGCTTTTGGGAAGAAACTCTTCATTACCAAGATAGATCTCATTTATCGCCAACAGCTGTCCAGCGATTCATCCATTGCAATTAAAAAATGGCGAAACCGGCTTGCATTTTTCGCTAATTGAGAGTTTGCTTTCGCTAGTTTTATTCGCAAATTTTTATTGTAAAATACAGATAAAAATATTATATTTTAAAAATTATTACAAGGTCTCCAGGGGCCGGATCAGAGGGCCTCGCGGGCCGCATCCGGCCCGCAGGCCGTAGTTTGGAGACCCTTGACCTAAGGCATGCACGTATGCTGGTATAAACCTACGGACACCATATCTGAGGGTAACACTAAAGGACATGAACTTGTTACAATAATGCACTTCGTGCACGACTTTGACTTGTGACAGTGCTTTACCCAAAGTATGTGTCTTGTCTGTATATAGTGCATGTTTCTTGCCTGTGTATGGTGCCCATGTATGGTATATGGTATCTGTATATAGTGTCTGTATCTTTTCTGTTTATGGTATCTGTGTCTTGTCTGTATATAGTGCCTGTGTCTTGTCTGTGTATGGTGTCTATGTATGGTTTCTGTGTCTTGCCTGTTTATGGTGTCTGTGTCTTGTCTGTGTATAGTGGCTGTGTCTTGTCTGTATATAGTGCCTGTGTATGGTGTCTGTATCTTTTCTGTTTATGGTATCTGTGTCTTGTCTGTATAGAGTGCCTGTGTCTTTTCTATGTATGGTGTCTGTCTTTTCTGTGAATGGTTTATGTGTCTTGTCTGTGTATGGCGTCTATGTATGGTGTCTGTGTCTTGTCTGTGTATGGTGTCTATGCATGGTGTCTGTGTCTTGTCTGTATATGGTGTCTATGCATGGTGTCTGTGTCTTGTCTGTGTATGGCGTCTATGTATGGTCTCTGTGTCTTGTCTGTGTATGTTTTATTGGTAGTGACAGGTGTGTAACTGTGCATCCAAACTGTTTGTTTTATTGGTAGTGACAGGTATGTAACTGTGCAATCCAAACTGTGTGTTTTATTGGTAGTGACAGGTGTGTAACTGTGCAATCCAAACTGTGTGTTTTATTGGTAGTGACAGGTGTGTAACTGTGCAATCCAAACTGTGTGTTTTATTGGTAGTGACAGGTGTGTAACTGTGCAATCCAAACTGTGTGTTTTATTGGTAGTGACAGGTGTGTAACTGTGCAATCCAAACTGTGTGTTTTATTGGTAGTGACAGGTGTGTAACTGTGCAATCCAAACTGTGTGTTTTATTGGTAGTGACAGGTGTGTAACTGTGCAATCCAAACTGTGTGTTTTATTGGTAGTGACAGGTGTGTAACTGTGCAATCCAAACTGTGTGTTTTATTGGTAGTGACAGGTGTGTAACTGTGCAATCCAAACTGTGTGTTTTATTGGTAGTGACAGGTGTGTAACTGTGCAATCCAAACTGTGTGTTTTATTGGTAGTGACAGGTGTGTAACTGTGCAATCCAAACTGTGTGTTTTATTGGTAGTGACAGGTGTGTAACTGTGCAATCCAAACTGTGTGTTTTATTGGTAGTGACAGGTGTGTAACTGTGCAAATCCAAACTGTGTGTTTTATTGGTAGTGACAGGTGTGTAACTGTGCAATCCTAAACTGTGTGTTTTATTGGTAGTGACAGGTGTGTAACTGTGCAATCCAAACTGTGTGTTTTATTGGTAGTGACAGGTGTGTAACTGTGCAATCCTAAACTGTGTGTTTTATTGGTAGTGACAGGTGTGTAACTGTGCAATCCAAACTGTGTGTTTTATTGGTAGTGACAGGTGTGTAACTGTGCAATCCAAACTGTGTGTTTTATTGGTAGTGACAGGTGTGTAACTGTGCAATCCAAACTGTGTGTTTTATTGGTAGTGACAGGTGTGTAACTGTGCAATCCAAACTGTGTGTTTTATTGGTAGTGACAGGTGTGTAACTGTGCAATCCAAACTGTGTGTTTTATTGGTAGTGACAGGTGTGTAACTGTGCAATCCAAACTGTGTGTTTTATTGGTAGTGACAGGTGTGTAACTGTGCAATCCAAACTGTGTGTTTTATTGGTAGTGACAGGTGTGTAACTGTGCAATCCAAACTGTGTGTTTTATTGGTAGTGACAGGTGTGTAACTGTGCAATCCAAACTGTGTGTTTTATTGGTAGTGACAGGTGTGTAACTGTGCAATCCAAACTGTGTGTTTTATTGGTAGTGACAGGTGTGTAACTGTGCAATCCAAACTGTGTGTTTTATTGGTAGTGACAGGTGTGTAACTGTGCAATCCAAACTGTGTGTTTTATTGGTAGTGACAGGTGTGTAACTGTGCAATCCAAACTGTGTGTTTTATTGGTAGTGACAGGTGTGTAACTGTGCAATCCAAACTGTGTGTTTTATTGGTAGTGACAGGTGTGTAACTGTGCAATCCAAACTGTGTGTTTTATTGGTAGTGACAGGTGTGTAACTGTGCAATCCAAACTGTGTGTTTTATTGGTAGTGACAGGTGTGTAACTGTGCAATCCAAACTGTGTGTTTTATTGGTAGTGACAGGTGTGTAACTGTGCAATCCAAACTGTGTGTTTTATTGGTAGTGACAGGTGTGTAACTGTGCAATCCAAACTGTGTGTTTTATTGGTAGTGACAGGTGTGTAACTGTGCAATCCAAACTGTGTGTTTTATTGGTAGTGACAGGTGTGTAACTGTGCAATCCAAACTGTGTGTTTTATTGGTAGTGACAGGTGTGTAACTGTGCAATCCAAACTGTGTGTTTTATTGGTAGTGACAGGTGTGTAACTGTGCAATCCAAACTGTGTGTTTTATTGGTAGTGACAGGTGTGTAACTGTGCAATCCAAACTGTGTGTTTTATTGGTAGTGACAGGTGTGTAACTGTGCAATCCAAACTGTGTGTTTTATTGGTAGTGACAGGTGTGTAACTGTGCAATCCAAACTGTGTGTTTTATTGGTAGTGACAGGTGTGTAACTGTGCAATCCAAACTGTGTGTTTTATTGGTAGTGACAGGTGTGTAACTGTGCAATCCAAACTGTGTGTTTTATTGGTAGTGACAGGTGTGTAACTGTGCAATCCAAACTGTGTGTTTTATTGGTAGTGACAGGTGTGTAACTGTGCAATCCAAACTGTGTGTTTTATTGGTAGTGACAGGTGTGTAACTGTGCAATCCAAACTGTGTGTTTTATTGGTAGTGACAGGTGTGTAACTGTGCAATCCAAACTGTGTGTTTTATTGGTAGTGACAGGTGTGTAACTGTGCAATCCAAACTGTGTGTTTTATTGGTAGTGACAGGTGTGTAACTGTGCAATCCAAACTGTGTGTTTTATTGGTAGTGACAGGTGTGTAACTGTGCAATCCAAACTGTGTGTTTTATTGGTAGTGACAGGTGTGTAACTGTGCAATCCAAACTGTGTGTTTTATTGGTAGTGACAGGTGTGTAACTGTGCAATCCAAACTGTGTGTTTTATTGGTAGTGACAGGTGTGTAACTGTGCAATCCAAACTGTGTGTTTTATTGGTAGTGACAGGTGTGTAACTGTGCAATCCAAACTGTGTGTTTTATTGGTAGTGACAGGTGTGTAACTGTGCAATCCAAACTGTGTGTTTTATTGGTAGTGACAGGTGTGTAACTGTGCAATCCAAACTGTGTGTTTTATTGGTAGTGACAGGTGTGTAACTGTGCAATCCAAACTGTGTGTTTTATTGGTAGTGACAGGTGTGTAACTGTGCAATCCAAACTGTGTGTTTTATTGGTAGTGACAGGTGTGTAACTGTGCAATCCAAACTGTGTGTTTTATTGGTAGTGACAGGTGTGTAACTGTGCAATCCAAACTGTGTGTTTTATTGGTAGTGACAGGTGTGTAACTGTGCAATCCAAACTGTGTGTTTTATTGGTAGTGACAGGTGTGTAACTGTGCAATCCAAACTGTGTGTTTTATTGGTAGTGACCAGATCGGTGTAACGGGTGAAATCCAAAAACTGTGTGTTTTATTGGTAGTGACAGGTTATAGTAGTGATTAGAGTGACTGGTTGGTGTAAATGTGCTATCCAAACTGTGCTCGTGGGTGTTTTACTTGTAGAGTGACAGGTTGTGTAAGCTGTGCAATGCCAGAAACGGGGCGCGGGTTGAGTCGTATGGGACAGGTGTAGTGTGGCAGTTGAGTATAGATGGTTAGGACGTGGGTGTGTTTGATTTTGTGTTCAAGTGTGGTTGTGTGGTTTAAAGTGTTGTGTGCGGGCGTTTGGAGGTGTGTGAAGGGGCGTGGAGTGGAGGGTTGAGGGGCTGGGTGTGTGTGGGGTCGGTGAGTGAGAGAGGTGGGTGGAGAGTGAGGGGGGGTGTGTGGGGGGGGAGTGCGTGGGGGGGAGGTGAGAGTGGGGCGGAGGAAGGGGGAGAGGGTGGAGTGCGTGAGGGGGTGTGGGGGGTGTGCGTGTGGGAGAGAGAGAGGGGTGCATGGGTGGGAGAGGGGAGGGTGGGGTGTGGTGTGGGGTGGGGTGTGGTGGGGGAGGGGGGTGTGGAGTGGGAGTGTGGGGTTGTGCGAGGTTGTGATGTTCTTTCTTTGTTTAATTTTTATGTCATTTTTGGCCGTGGGGTCTTCAGCTTGTTGTGATTTTTGGGTTTGTGATTAGGTGTGGGGCGTTTATGGGTTAGTTTGTTGGTTGTCTAGTTACATGGCGTGGTGGGTGTGGTGGAGATGAGGAGGTAAGTCGTTTGGTGATTGTATTACTTGGTGTGGGTTCATTGTGTTGATGTGTGTCGGGTGGGTTGCTTCTGTTTAGGTTGGTGGAAATTTTTGTGAGTGGCGGTGGGCTGTGGACAAATCCAAACTGTGTGTTTTATTGAGTAAGTGACAGAGTCGTGTGTAACATGTGTCAATCCTACTGTGTGTTATTATTGGTGTAGAGACAGGTGTGTAACTGTGCCATCCAAACTGTGTGTTTATTGTAGTGACAGGTGTGTAACAGTGCAATCCTACTGTGTGTTATATTGGTTAGTGACAGGTGTGTAACTGTGAATCCAAACTGTGTGTTTTATTGGTAGTGACAGGTGTGTAACTGTGCAATCCAAACTGTGTGTTTTATTGGTAGTGACAGGTGTGTAACTGTGCAATCCAAACTGTGTGTTTTATTGGTAGTGACAGGTGTGTAACTGTGCAATCCAAACTGTGTGTTTTATTGGTAGTGACAGGTGTGTAACTGTGCAATCCAAACTGTGTGTTTTATTGGTAGTGACAGGTGTGTAACTGTGCAATCCAAACTGTGTGTTTTATTGGTAGTGACAGGTGTGTAACTGTGCAATCCAAACTGTGTGTTTTATTGGTAGTGACAGGTGTGTAACTGTGAAATCCAAACTGTGTGTTTTATTGGTAGTGACAGGTGTGTAACTGTGCAATCCTAAACTGTGTGTTTTATTGGTAGTGACAGGTGTGTAACTGTGCAATCCAAACTGTGTGTTTTATTGGTAGTGACAGGTGTGTAACTGTGCAATCCAAACTGTGTGTTTTATTGGTAGTGACAGGTGTGTAACTGTGCAATCCAAACTGTGTGTTTTATTGGTAGTGACAGGTGTGTAACTGTGAAATCCACACTGTGTGTTTTTATTGTTAGTGACAAGTGTGTAACTGTTGCAATCCAAACTTTGTGTTTTATAGGTAGTGACAGGTGTGTAACTGTGCAATCCAAACTGTGTGTTTTATTGGTAGTGACAGGTGTGTAACTGTGCAATCCTAACTGTGTGTTTTATTGGTAGTGACAGGTGTGTAATTGTGAAATCCAAACTGTGTGTTTTATTGGTAGTGACAGGTGTGTAAATGTGCAATCCTAACTGTGTGTTTTATTGGTAGTGACAGGTGTGTAACTGTGCAATCCAAACTGTTTGTTTTATTGGTAGTGACAGGTATGTAACTGTGCAATCCAAACTGTGTGTTTTATTGGTAGTGACAGGTGTGTAACTGTGCAATCCAAACTGTGTATTTTATTGGTAATGACAGGTATGTAACTGTGCAATCCAAACTGTGTGTTTTATTGGTAGTGACAGGTGTGTAACTGTGCAGTCCTAACTGTGTGTTTTATTGGTAGTGACTGGTAAGTAACTGTGCAATCCAAACTGTGTGTTTTATTGGTAGTGACAGGTGCGTAACTGTGCAATCTAAACTGTGTGTTTTATTTGGTAGTGACAGGTGTGTAACTGTGAAATCCAAAACTGTGTGTTTTTATTGGTAGTGACAGGTGTGTAACTGTGCAATCCAAACTGTGTGTTTTATTGGTAGTGACAGGTGTGTAACTGTGCAATCCAAACTGTGTGTTTTATTGGTAGTGACAGGTGTGTAACTGTGCAATCCAAACTGTGTGTTTTATTGGTAGTGACAGGTGTGTAACTGTGCAATCCAAACTGTGTGTTTTATTGGTAGTGACAGGTGTGTAACTGTGCAATCCAAACTGTGTGTTTTATTGGTAGTGACAGGTGTGTAACTGTGCAATCCAAACTGTGTGTTTTATTGGTAGTGACAGGTGTGTAACTGTGCAATCCAAACTGTGTGTTTTATTGGTAGTGACAGGTGTGTAACTGTGCAATCCAAACTGTGTGTTTTATTGGTAGTGACAGGTGTGTAACTGTGCAATCCTAACTGTGTGTTTTATTGGTAGTGACAGGTGTGTAACTGTGCAATCCAAACTGTGTGTTTTATTGGTAGTGACAGGTGTGTAACTGTGCAATCCAAACTGTGTGTTTTATTGGTAGTGACAGGTGTGTAACTGTGCAATCCAAACTGTGTGTTTTATTGGTAGTGACAGGTGTGTAACTGTGCAATCCAAACTGTGTGTTTTATTGGTAGTGACAGGTGTGTAACTGTGCAATCCAAACTGTGTGTTTTATTGGTAGTGACAGGTGTGTAACTGTGCAATCCTAAACTGTGTGTTTTATTGGTAGTGACAGGTGTGTAACTGTGCAATCCAAACTGTGTGTTTTATTGGTAGTGACAGGTGTGTAACTGTGCAATCCAAACTGTGTGTTTTATTGGTAGTGACAGGTGTGTAACTGTGCAATCCTAACTGTGTGTTTTATTGGTAGTGACAGGTGTGTAACTGTGCAATCCAAACTGTGTGTTTTATTGGTAGTGACAGGTGTGTAACTGTGCAATCCAAACTGTGTGTTTTATTGGTAGTGACAGTCGTGTAACTGTGAAATCCAAACTGTGTGTTTTATTGGTAGTGACAGGTGTGTAACTGTGCAAATCCAAACTGTGTGTTTTATTGGTAGTGACAGGTGTGTAACTGTGCAATCCAAACTGTGTGTTTTATTGGTAGTGACAGGTGTGTAACTGTGCAATCCAAACTGTGTGTTTTATTGGTAGTGACAGGTGTGTAACTGTGCAATCCAAACTGTGTGTTTTATTGGTAGTGACAGGTGTGTAACTGTGCAATCCAAACTGTGTGTTTTATTGGTAGTGACAGGTGTGTAACTGTGCAATCCAAACTGTGTGTTTTATTGGTAGTGACAGGTGTGTAACTGTGCAATCCAAACTGTGTGTTTTATTGGTAGTGACAGGTGTGTAACTGTGCAATCCAAACTGTGTGTTTTATTGGTAGTGACAGGTGTGTAACTGTGCAATCCAAACTGTGTGTTTTATTGGTAGTGACAGGTGTGTAACTGTGCAATCCAAACTGTGTGTTTTATTGGTAGTGACAGGTGTGTAACTGTGCAATCCAAACTGTGTGTTTTATTGGTAGTGACAGGTGTGTAACTGTGCAATCCAAACTGTGTGTTTTATTGGTAGTGACAGGTGTGTAACTGTGCAATCCAAACTGTGTGTTTTATTGGTAGTGACAGGTGTGTAACTGTGCAATCCAAACTGTGTGTTTTATTGGTAGTGACAGGTGTGTAACTGTGCAATCCAAACTGTGTGTTTTATTGGTAGTGACAGGTGTGTAACTGTGCAATCCAAACTGTGTGTTTTATTGGTAGTGACAGGTGTGTAACTGTGCAATCCAAACTGTGTGTTTTATTGGTAGTGACAGGTGTGTAACTGTGCAATCCAAACTGTGTGTTTTATTGGTAGTGACAGGTGTGTAACTGTGCAATCCAAACTGTGTGTTTTATTGGTAGTGACAGGTGTGTAACTGTGCAATCCAAACTGTGTGTTTTATTGGTAGTGACAGGTGTGTAACTGTGCAATCCAAACTGTGTGTTTTATTGGTAGTGACAGGTGTGTAACTGTGCAATCCAAACTGTGTGTTTTATTGGTAGTGACAGGTGTGTAACTGTGCAATCCAAACTGTGTGTTTTATTGGTAGTGACAGTCGTGTAACTGTGAAATCCAAACTGTGTGTTTTATTGGTAGTGACAGGTGTGTAACTGTGAAATCCAAACTGTGTGTTTTATTGGTAGTGACAGGTGTGTAACTGTGCAATCCAAACTGTGTGTTTTATTGGTAGTGACAGGTGTGTAACTGTGCAATCCAAACTGTGTGTTTTATTGGTAGTGACAGGTGTGTAACTGTGCAATCCAAACTGTGTGTTTTATTGGTAGTGACAGGTGTGTAACTGTGCAATCCAAACTGTGTGTTTTATTGGTAGTGACAGGTGTGTAACTGTGCAATCCAAACTGTGTGTTTTATTGGTAGTGACAGGTGTGTAACTGTGAAATCCAAACTGTGTGTTTTATTGGTAGTGACAGGTGTGTAAACTGTGCAATCCAAACTGTGTGTTTTATTGGTAGTGACAGGTGTGTAACTGTGCAATCCAAACTGTGTGTTTTATTGGTAGTGACAGGTGTGTAACTGTGCAATCCAAACTGTGTGTTTTATTGGTAGTGACAGGTGTGTAACTGTGAAATCCAAACTGTGTGTTTTATTGGTAGTGACAGGTGTGTAACTGTGCAATCCAAACTGTGTGTTTTATTGGTAGTGACAGGTGTGTAACTGTGCAATCCAAACTGTGTGTTTTATTGGTAGTGACAGGTGTGTAACTGTGCAATCCAAACTGTGTGTTTTATTGGTAGTGACAGGTGTGTAACTGTGAAATCCAAACTGTGTGTTTTATTGGTAGTGACAGGTGTGTAACTGTGCAATCCAAACTGTGTGTTTTATTGGTAGTGACAGGTGTGTAACTGTGCAATCCAAACTGTGTGTTTTATTGGTAGTGGCAGGTGTGTAACTGTGCAATCCAAACTGTGTGTTTTATTGGAAGTGACAGGTGTGTAACTGTGCAATCCAAACTGTGTGTTTTATTGGTAGTGAATGGTGTGTAACTGTGCAATCCAAACAGTGTGTTTTATTGTTAGTGACAGGTGTGTAACTGTGCAATCCAAACTGTGTGTTTTATTGGTAGTGACAGGTGTGTAACTGTGAAATCCAAACTGTGTGTTTTATTGGTAGTGACAGTCGTGTAACTGTGAAATCCAAACTGTGTATTTTATTGGTAGTGACAAGTGTGTAACTGTGCAATCCTAACTGTGTGTTTTATTAGTAGTGACAGGTGTGTAACTGTGAAATCCAAACTGTGTGTTTTATTGGTAGTGACAGGTGTGTAACTGTGCAATCCAAACTGTGTGTTTTATTGGTAGTGGCAGGTGTGTAACTGTGCAATCCAAACTGTGTGTTTTATTGGTAGTGACAGGTGTGTAACTGTGCAATCCAAACTGTGTGTTTTATTGGTAGTGACAGGTGTGTAACTGTGCAATCCAAACTGTGTGTTTTATTGGTAGTGACAGGTGTGTAACTGTGCAATCCAAACTGTGTGTTTTATTGGTAGTGGCAGGTGTGTAACTGTGCAATCCAAACTGTGTGTTTTATTGGTAGTGACAGGTGTGTAACTGTGCAATCCAAACAGTGTGTTTTATTGGTAGTGATAGGTGTGTAACTGTGCAATCCAAACTGTGTGTTTTATTGGTAGTGACAGGTGTGTAACTGTGCAATCGAAATCCGGTACACCCCTAATTTCTATGAAGTCAGCTATAAAACAATAATCGGTTTAAAATCGGAGTTACATAATCGATAATCAGTTTTCCAAAAAAGACCTACAACACGCCATTAACAACCCTAAACATGACTAACAATCGCGTGGGTCGGCCAATCACAGTTTATGTTTAAGGTATGGTCGAAGTAAAGGGGGGCGGGGCGGGTAACTAAAAACTCAGTGCGCATGTCTCCACGTTTACTCGATATTTTTCATTACTTCGTTCTGCTGTTTGTGTCCGTACTCTCACCCCCCACCCCGTTCTTAGCACTATCTATTATGAGCAAAGCTGCGGCGTATGTTACGCCGCGGGTCGTTCTTGTAAGAAATACAAAAGGTATATTTCTTATTTCTCAATAGGATAATTAGTCTCTTTGATTATTCAAATTTAATATTCATTTACTGAGCGAATTCCTAATTGTAGGAATAGGAACGAATTAAAGTGGATATCACATTTAGCATGATGAGAGCTAGGGTACTGTCACTAGGAAATCATTCTAGCGACAAATAAAATATTTATGACTGTCTTTATTTTATAGTTTTCAGCTTGTCCAATAAAAATTATACTTAAGTAGAAATAATACAACTAATGCATGTTTCATTAAAGTTACATTTCTACAACTTTAGTGATATTGTTTATATGAAACAAGTCTTAATTAAATTACGTATTGTTTAGTGAACACTTTGATGCAGACTATAATGTTTTATATAATTTGAAATTAGTTCCCTTGATACAAAGTAACTTATTTAATTTGTATTTTTACTTAGAGGTAACGATATTCAGATTAAGAGAAGAAAAAAACGGGCCAATGACTATACTAATAATTATACATATGATATAATTTAGATAACACAGTACATGTTTAAATATACTTAAGTTAATAGTGAAATTTAAAAAAAAACTCAAAGTAAGAATATGAAACAAAACAAAAGAAAATCGTTTTTTTCCCGTACATATGCAGCGATTTGTTGAGATGTGTGACACTGCTGACCTCTTCTTACTGATTTCTTGTTTATTATGACATAGTCTGCAAGTTTGTTTTTTTTTACCTCCGCATCTTTCGTCTGCTTCACTGCAGATTCCACAATATGCAAGCAGATCTTTGCCACAAGATTCACAAAAAATAGGCCGAACTTCACTCTTTTTCCCAAACTATAATCACTTTCCGGCATGTTTTTAGTCAGGCATCTGGTTTGAACTTTCCAAAGGTTCCACCACCAGCACAACAGCATCTCCATTTTTGGAGGCAGTCCATGCATTTATATCATCCTCCATTTCTTGTTCGACGTTTTCAAGGTCTTCATTTGTAGCTCAATTATCGATCACCGCTTTTGGAGGATTTCAGGTACTCTGCCCAACTTTTGCTTTGCAGCCAAACATATCCTCACATGGCGACTGCTGAATGACTCGGTGATCAGAGTGGTTTTTCATGAATTGAACAATTCGGAGACTCTCAGCCCAATGTTTTGATTCATTTGTATGCATCAACGTCATAATTATATTCGACGGAACCTTGGCTTTGACTATGCCTCAGTTTTCCGTGTACCAGTTTTAGTTCAGGCCATATGTTCTTAAATTAAGTTCATTTACAATTTGGTTCACAAATTTTGTCCCATTATCTGATAAAAGCACGATTGGAACCTTTATGGTGACGAAGACATCAAGAAGCTGGTAAGCAACTTCTTTTGGTAGTGACAGGTGTGTAACTGTGCAATCCAAACTGTGTGTTTTATTGGTAGTGACAGGTGTGTAACTGTGCAATCCTAAACTGTGTGTTTTATTGGTAGTGACAGGTGTGTAACTGTGCAATCCAAACTGTGTGTTTTATTGGTAGTGACAGGTGTGTAACTTTGCAATCCAAACTGTGTGTTTTATTGGTAGTGACAGGTCGTGTAACTGTGAAATCCAAACTGTGTGTTTTATTGGTAGTGACAGGTGTGTAACTGTGCAATCCAAACTGTGTGTTTTATTGGTAGTGACGGGTGTGTAACTGTGCAATCCAAACTGTGTGTTTTATTGGTAGTGACAGGTGTGTAACTGTGCAATCCAAACTGTGTGTTTTATTGGCAGTGACAGGTGTGTAACTGTGCAATCCAAACTGTGTGTTTTATTGGTAGTGACAGGTGTGTAACTGTGCAATCCAAACTGTGTGTTTTATTGGTAGTGACAGGTGTGTAACTGTGCAATCCAAACTGTGTGTTTTATTGGTAGTGACAGGTGTGTAACTGTGCAATCCAAACTGTGTGTTTTATTGGTAGTGACAGGTGTGTAACTGTGCAATCCAAACTGTGTGTTTTATTGGTAGTGACAGGTGTGTAACTGTGCAATCCAAACTGTGTGTTTTATTGGTAGTGACATGTGTGTAACTGTGCAATCCAAACTGTGTGTTTTATTGGTAGTGACAGGTGTGTAACTGTGCAATCCAAACTGTGTGTTTTATTGGTAGTGACAGGTGTGTAACTGTGCAATCCTAAACTGTGTGTTTTATTGGTAGTGACAGGTGTGTAACTGTGCAATCCAATCTGTGTGTTTTATTGGTAGTGACAGTCGTGTAACTGTGAAATCCAAACTGTGTGTTTTATTGGTAGTGACAGTTGTGTAACTGTGCAATCCAAACTGTGTGTTTTATTGGTAGTGACAGGTGTGTAACTGTGCAATCCAAACTGTGTGTTTTATTGGTAGTGACAGGTGTGTAACTGTGCAATCCAAACTGTGTGTTTTATTGGTAGTGACAGGTGTGTAACTGTGAAATCCAAACTGTGTGTTTTATTGGTAGTGACAGGTGTGTAACTGTGCAATCCAAACTGTGTGTTTTATTGGTAGTGACAGGTGTGTAACTGTGCAATCCAAACTGTGTGTTTTATTGGTAGTGACAGGTGTGTAACTGTGCAATCCAAACTGTGTGTTTGTATTGGTAGTGACAGGTCGTGTAACTGTGCAATCCAAACTGTGTGTTTTATTGGTAGTGACAGGTGTGTAACTGTGCAATCCAAACTGTGTGTTTTATTGGTAGTGACAGGTGTGTAACTGTGCAATCCGAACTGTGTGTTTTATTGGTAGTGACAGGTGTGTAACTGTGCAATTCGAAACTGTGTGTTTTATTGGTAGTGACAGGTGTGTAACTGTGCAATCCAAACTGTGTGTTTTATTGGTAGTGACAGTCGTGTAACTGTGATATCCAAACTGTGTGTTTTATTGGTAGTGACAGGTGTGTAACTGTGCAATCCAAACTGTGTGTTTTATTGGTAGTGACAGGTGTGTAACTGTGCAATCCAAACTGTGTGTTTTATTGGTAGTGACAGGTGTGTAACTGTGCAATCCAAACTGTGTGTTTTATTGGTAGTGACAGGTGTGTAACTGTGAAATCCAAACTGTGTGTTTTATTGGTAGTGACAGGTGTGTAACTGTGCAATCCAAACTGTGTGTTTTATTGGTAGTGACAGGTGTGTAACTGTGCAATCCAAACTGTGTGTTTTATTGGTAGTGACAGGTGTGTAACTGTGCAATCCAAACTGTGTGTTTTATTGGTAGTGACAGGTGTGTAACTGTGCAATCCAAACTGTGTGTTTTATTGGTAGTGACAGGTGTGTAACTGTGCAATCCAAACTGTGTGTTTTATTGGTAGTGACAGGTGTGTAACTGTGCAATCCAAACTGTGTGTTTTATTGGTAGTGACAGGTGTGTAACTGTGCAATCCAAACTGTGTGTTTTATTGGTAGTGACAGGTGTGTAACTGTGCAATCCAAACTGTGTGTTTTATTGGTAGTGACAGGTGTGTAACTGTGCAATCCAAACTGTGTGTTTTATTGGTAGTGACAGGTGTGTAACTGTGCAATCCAAACTGTGTGTTTTATTGGTAGTGACAGGTGTGTAACTGTGCAATCCAAACTGTGTGTTTTATTGGTAGTGACAGTGTGTAACTGTGCAATCCAAACTGTGTGTTTTATTGGTAGTGACAGGTGTGTAACTGTGCAATCCAAACTGTGTGTTTTATTGGTAGTGACAGGTGTGTAACTGTGCAATCCAAACTGTGTGTTTTATTGGTAGTGACAGGTGTGTAACTGTGCAATCCAAACTGTGTGTTTTATTGGTAGTGACAGGTGTGTAACTGTGCAATCCAAACTGTGTGTTTTATTGGTAGTGACAGGTGTGTAACTGTGCAATCCAAACTGTGTGTTTTATTGGTAGTGACAGGTGTGTAACTGTGCAATCCAAACTGTGTGTTTTATTGGTAGTGACAGGTGTGTAACTGTGCAATCCAAACTGTGTGTTTTATTGGTAGTGACAGGTGTGTAACTGTGCAATCCAAACTGTGTGTTTTATTGGTAGTGACAGGTGTGTAACTGTGCAATCCAAACTGTGTGTTTTATTGGTAGTGACAGGTGTGTAACTGTGCAATCCAAACTGTGTGTTTTATTGGTAGTGACAGGTGTGTAACTGTGCAATCCAAACTGTGTGTTTTATTGGTAGTGACAGGTGTGTAACTGTGCAATCCAAACTGTGTGTTTTATTGGTAGTGACAGGTGTGTAACTGTGCAATCCAAACTGTGTGTTTTATTGGTAGTGACAGGTGTGTAACTGTGCAATCCAAACTGTGTGTTTTATTGGTAGTGACAGGTGTGTAACTGTGCAATCCAAACTGTGTGTTTTATTGGTAGTGACAGGTGTGTAACTGTGCAATCCAAACTGTGTGTTTTATTGGTAGTGACAGGTGTGTAACTGTGCAATCCAAACTGTGTGTTTTATTGGTAGTGACAGGTGTGTAACTGTGCAATCCAAACTGTGTGTTTTATTGGTAGTGACAGGTGTGTAACTGTGCAATCCAAACTGTGTGTTTTATTGGTAGTGACAGGTGTGTAACTGTGCAATCCAAACTGTGTGTTTTATTGGTAGTGACAGGTGTGTAACTGTGCAATCCAAACTGTGTGTTTTATTGGTAGTGACAGGTGTGTAACTGTGCAATCCAAACTGTGTGTTTTATTGGTAGTGACAGGTGTGTAACTGTGCAATCCAAACTGTGTGTTTTATTGGTAGTGACAGGTGTGTAACTGTGCAATCCAAACTGTGTGTTTTATTGGTAGTGACAGGTGTGTAACTGTGCAATCCAAACTGTGTGTTTTATTGGTAGTGACAGGTGTGTAACTGTGCAATCCAAACTGTGTGTTTTATTGGTAGTGACAGGTGTGTAACTGTGCAATCCAAACTGTGTGTTTTATTGGTAGTGACAGGTGTGTAACTGTGCAATCCAAACTGTGTGTTTTATTGGTAGTGACAGGTGTGTAACTGTGCAATCCAAACTGTGTGTTTTATTGGTAGTGACAGGTGTGTAACTGTGCAATCCAAACTGTGTGTTTTATTGGTAGTGACAGGTGTGTAACTGTGCAATCCAAACTGTGTGTTTTATTGGTAGTGACAGGTGTGTAACTGTGCAATCCAAACTGTGTGTTTTATTGGTAGTGACAGGTGTGTAACTGTGCAATCCAAACTGTGTGTTTTATTGGTAGTGACAGGTGTGTAACTGTGCAATCCAAACTGTGTGTTTTATTGGTAGTGACAGGTGTGTAACTGTGCAATCCAAACTGTGTGTTTTATTGGTAGTGACAGGTGTGTAACTGTGCAATCCAAACTGTGTGTTTTATTGGTAGTGACAGGTGTGTAACTGTGCAATCCAAACTGTGTGTTTTATTGGTAGTGACAGGTGTGTAACTGTGCAATCCAAACTGTGTGTTTTATTGGTAGTGACAGGTGTGTAACTGTGCAATCCAAACTGTGTGTTTTATTGGTAGTGACAGGTGTGTAACTGTGCAATCCAAACTGTGTGTTTTATTGGTAGTGACAGGTGTGTAACTGTGCAATCCAAACTGTGTGTTTTATTGGTAGTGACAGGTGTGTAACTGTGCAATCCAAACTGTGTGTTTTATTGGTAGTGACAGGTGTGTAACTGTGCAATCCAAACTGTGTGTTTTATTGGTAGTGACAGGTGTGTAACTGTGCAATCCAAACTGTGTGTTTTATTGGTAGTGACAGGTGTGTAACTGTGCAATCCAAACTGTGTGTTTTATTGGTAGTGACAGGTGTGTAACTGTGCAATCCAAACTGTGTGTTTTATTGGTAGTGACAGGTGTGTAACTGTGCAATCCAAACTGTGTGTTTTATTGGTAGTGACAGGTGTGTAACTGTGCAATCCAAACTGTGTGTTTTATTGGTAGTGACAGGTGTGTAACTGTGCAATCCAAACTG